>CAJNIZ010009624.1:42964-63057 GCA_905231905.1 Symbiodinium pilosum
CGAGCCCTAAGCCCTCAACTCTCAGGGTTTTATGGTTCTAGGGCTTAGTGTTTAGGGCTTAGTGGAGTTTAGCGTTGAGGGTTTAGGGTTTGGGAGCTTAAGGGGTTAGGGTTCGGGGTGTTAGGGTTTAAGGTTGAGGTTTTGGGGTCGGGGGTTTCGGGTTCAGACAACTTTGGCATCCTTTCCCTATTCGGTAGAGTCCGCCAGCATCCTATGCACCTAAACCCGAAACCCTAAACCCCTAAACCCTAAACCCTAAACTCCATCTCCATCCCCCTCAAACCCTAAGCTCTGAGCCCTAAACCCTAGTTTAATGTCAGGTTCCGGGACTTTGGGGTGTGGCAGCAGACAGTCTTTTTCGAAGGGCTCTGCACGGTTTCAGTATGTCTTTTCTAGCGTCCCCTTTTTCCCATGGGTCCAAGTATTGAATAATCATATACTTACCCAAAACCTGTACTACAATTACTATTACCAAAATCCAAAGTGCCTAATCATTGGGTACTTGGACCCTTACGGTTTTAGGGTTTAGGGTAAGGGATTGCAAGCCACGAAAACCAGAGGTCCTACAGGAAAGCTGGTATACTGGGCCTGGGGATTTAGGAGTTTAAGGTTCAGAGGCGTCTATAGGGTTTTGGGGATTCGGCTCTGGGGGGGGCGAGGAGTTTATGTCGATACCTCAAAGCGCCAGTTCAGGGCCCTGATGGGTCCTGAACCCTAAACCTTGAAAACCTGTTTAGTGCTTAGGGTTTAGGGTTCGGGATAATAAATTGCTTCAGATAATCCGGATACCGATAGCTAACCATGAGGTGGGTGTCCCTAAACCCTAAACCCTGGACCCCCCGCAAAGTACGGAGCATATTGCCTGGTTTAGGGCATTTTTTGGGGGGGAGGTGCGAGCCCTAAGCCCTCAACTCTCAGTGGAGTTTAGCGTTGAGGGTTTAGGGTTTGGGAGCTTAAGGGGTTAGGGTTCGGGGTGTTAGGGTTTAAGGTTGAGGTTTTGGGGTCGGGGGTTTCGGGTTCAGACAACTTTGGCATCCTTACCCTATTCGGTAGAGTCCGCCAGCATCCTATGCACCTAAACCCGAAACCCTAAACCCCTAAACCCTAAACCCTAAACTCCATCTCCATCCCCCTCAAACCCTAACCTTAGGGCTCTAAGGATTCATGTTTGAAGGAACTCAAAATCCATATTACCTGCTATTTGTTTAAGAACCACCCAAAAAAATGAAAGTATCCTTCCTTATAAGGGTAGCACAGGGATTATGTTTTTTCATTCTGCAGAGTTCTTAAGCAAATGATAGTAACATGAGGCCTTCAGGTAATCTTGAGCCTCAGGGTAACCAGCCATCCACGCGCTATCCTTGTCTTAGCCACTTGACACCCATCCTTTGTGAGCATCTAAGCTCGGCCACCGAAAACTGTCTGCCCAAACGTCTGGGTTTCATAACTGGAGCTTGGGTTACTGGTTTAGGGTCTAGATAATTGTAGTATGTTGTGTTTTTGGTAGGGTTTCGGGTTTAGGGTCTAGATAATTATATCGTGCTCTTAAGCCTTAATCTGACCCCTAATGTAGACTGTTACAGGTTGGGGGGCAGGACCCAACCTAAAGCATGGGTTTAGTACCATTACTTGGGGCTTGGGGTTCATTCTGAGCTGAATTTTTAGATTAAGGAAATTTAGGCACCCTAAGTAATGGTAAGTGTATATTGGCTTGAGGGTTTAGGGTTTGGGGGCATGTCAAGGTCTAGGGCTGAACGCTGCCGACCTGCTGGGTCGAAGGAGCAAACAGCTCAGAGCCCAGTAGCAGTTAAGTGAGGAATCTTCCCTACATTGTGTTTAAGGTTTAGGGTTTGGGTTGAGCGTGTAGAGGTTTTGCGATAAAGGTTCTCTTTCATAGTGAAGGGAGTCCAAACTAGCATGGAAGCCCAGGAAAACATAGAGTAGCCGCCGCAAAACAGTGGAAGAAGAGTAGCGATACCATTGGACACCAGCATGTAAATATGCAAGCCACCCACTCCCTGACCTAAATCCTAAACCCTAAACTCTGAACCCTTGACTGATTATCAGTGGGGAATGGGGGAGTGGATCCCTGTAGTTGCTCCGAGACATCTTTGAACAATTTAGTAGGGCTCAGGGTTTAAAGTTTAGGGTAGTTGCCACTTTCAGTTCCATTCCCTTACCCTTTGTTGAATGTAGGAACGGAAAAGAAAATGGAAACTAGGGACTACTAGAAGGATCCATTCCTTCATTCGTAGCTAGAAATCCTGCATTCTCTACTCCAAGCTTTGTAGACCCTAAGCCTATGCGGGTATGTCTAGAGTTTTTTGCAACTTTTTTCCCAGTCCCCTATACTAAACCCTAATCCTTAAACCCATACACCCTAAACCCTAAACCCTAATCCCCAAACCCTAAACCCTAAACCCTAAACCCTAATCCCCAAACCCTAAACCCTACATCCCATGATGCAGGAAGAGCAGCCGCCCCCTGAAGATTCACCCAGCGGAGCTAGACGCCCAAAAGGAATCTCCCGAGCCAGTCTACCTGCACTTGTAGATTGTATTGAAGGGTTTAGGGTTTAGGGGTAGATTGTATTGAGGGGTTTAGGGTTTAGGACTGTATAAGGTCTTTCTTGCGGTAGAGGATTGATTTTGGGAACTTCATATCTAAGAAATACTCAGCTACCCCAAACCGATACCCCTTGACCTGTATTAAAGGTTCCCCAAAAGAGCGATACACGGGCAAAGTTCACGTAATCCTGAGGCTCTTGTAGATGTATGCCCCTGGGATGCGTTAATGTTTCTCAGAATGACAAAAGTTGCGAACCCGAATAAACTTCAAGCCCCCCAGCCCCTCAGCCCTAAACCCTAGACCTTAAACCTTGGACATGTGCATGTTTGGAGTTGCGAAGGTGTAGGGTGGTTGTCTGCAATGCAGAAGTAGACTGCCCTGCGGGTGACGGAGCAGGTCCTTCTGAGCAAGCTATGGAAGCCGGGGGCGTTCTTGTCATTACTGTAGTCTCCTTAGGAATCATTTTCATGTCTATCATCGTAGTACTTTAAGGATAGCGTTTAGTTGTTTATTCGCACTTGTGAATATCTTGGAATCATGATACTCTGAAAGGCATAAGGGGTCCATGTGGCTGTATGGAACATTCCTGGGCCGGGCTCCAAAGTACTCCAACTATCACGGAATCCCTTTGGGCCCTGAGTGCGTGTAGGTTTAGGGTTTAGGGTTTAGGGACCTGCATGGATCCTTTGGGTTACAGGTCCCTCCCTAAGGCGTAAACCTGCAAGAAGGAAGCTAGAGTGTTGGGGAAAGCCCCATTTTCCAAGCTGAGCTTTGACGGGCCCGGCAATTGCCTGTCTTACATGTCAGATGGCTCAAAAATTGAGGTCAAGAAGTACACTAGGGATGCACCTAGACTCATTCCACCCTAAACCCTAAACCCTAAACCCTATTCCGCCTGTTTTGAGCCCCCTGAAGATTGAAGCTTCTGTCTTGCGATTCCCTTCCCCTGCCTGTCTAGCTTTCAGCCACAAAGGGTTTAGTGTTTGGGCCTTGGTGCATAGGGTCATAGGGTTATAGACCTTGAGCCCTAAACCCTAGGGTTTAGGTTTTGTAGGGTTTGGGGTGTAGGTGGGGAATGCGCAGAAGCGAAACAAGAGATGCGCTTCTCGAAGAGAAAGGGCCCCAAGCCTCCCCCTATGGGGGAGGCAGGTGGAACCCAGGCTTCTGCAAGGCGTTGGCCAGGCTGGGTTTAGGGTTTGGGGTTTAGGGTTTAGGGTTTGGGGTTTAGGTTGTAGTATAGGGCTTGGGGTTTAGGGTTTAGGGTGTAGGGCTTAGGGTTTGGGGTTCAGGGTGTAGGGGTTGACGGTTTAGGGTGGTGGCCAGGCTTGCGTGATAGAAGCAAACTAATGGGTTACTGTGCATTTTGTTTTTTTTTGGGGGGACCCCAATGTGGTAGATTCCGTATGAACAGGGTATCCCTAAATGTCCTAATTGCAATAGATATCAGCATCTGGGGTTCCGGGTTTAGGGCTTAGTTGCCTGATGCCAGCTATGCCAGGACAATGTGACAAACATTCTGCTGGTAGGGAAGAAACCCTAAACCCGGAGTTAGGTGTGGTATGGGGTGGCTACGCGTGAGCAGCACTGTTTTCTTGTCTTTTCGGCTCCTGTATCCTATTACCAGTTGAAATCGATCGCATGCGACCCTCATTACCAGATTGCCTATCTTTCAAGAGATCCCTCGAGGCTATCCGAATTTCGCGACAGCCCCCCCTTCCATAGAGCCTTTATAGTGTGCGCCGTGGCAATGTACATATATATATATATAGATAGATAGCGTGTATATATATATATACACACTGTATATATATACACGCATTTATATGGATGGAAGTTGAGGGGGATAAGTGTGTGTGTGTATATATATATATATATGCGCTACGCCCCCCCCCCCCATGGACCTACCACTTGGGTATATTTTGGGGGTTGGTGATAGATGAAAACATGAATAATCCAGAATAAAGAACAATCAGTGCAGAGAGCGGCAGTGCAGGACATACCTGCGAAACGAACACTTCAGACAATAACCTTGCAATGCATGTTTTCAAGGAACAAATTCGCAACACCTGAGGAAGTTTCAACAAAAACAATGTTCAGAGGTGAAAACCGTGCCAAACAAAAATTCCAAAGTGTTGGATGTCTTCAAGGGCCAGGCCTCTAGATGTTGTTTTTTGTAAACTTCTTTGTGGACTTCCTCAGGTTTTGGCAAAGTTTTCAAGGACACCAAAGCCAAAACCTGAAGAGGTTTCAAAACATCTAGAGGACACAAATCCCGATCTCCCTAAACCCCTAAACCCAAACTTCGGCTGTTGTTTGAGACCTCCTCAGCTTTGCACCACGAAGCTTTGGTTTTTGTTGAGACCTCAGGTTTTGGGAATTTGTTCCTTGAAGACCTTGCGAACATCTGGGGAGGTCTGCAAAACACAAAATCTGGAGGCCCTGCCGTTGAAGACCACCCAAAACTTTGTTTTTTTGAGACCTCCTCAGGTGTTGGCAATATTTTAGGGTTTAGGGTTTAGGGTTTAGGGTGATCACCTTGCCAAAACCTGAGGTGTCTAACAAAAACTAAAATCTATAGGGTCTGGCGTCGAAGATATCGTTTTCTTGTGTTTTTTGAGACGTCCTCACCTCTAATTTTTGTGAACCCTAAACCCTAAACCCTTCAGGTTTTTGGCAAAGTTTTCAGAGAAACTATTGCAAAAATCAGCGGAGGCCTCCAACAAGGTTTAGGGCTTAGGGTTTGAGACCGCCTCAGGTTTTGCAGGGGTTTCACCTCTAAGCTGTGTTTTTTGAGACCTCTTCAGTTTCTTGCAAGGTCTTCAAGGAAAATCCTACAAAAAGCTAAGGAAGTGTGCACAAAACTCCAAAATTGAGCCTTTGCATTTTCTTTACAATAACAAAATACTGCTGAAACCATTGGAAGCGATACAGAACTAAACTTGTAGATACCAGTCAGCTACCGGATTCCAGTAGTTGATATGTAAATGCATCTTCAGGACACGAAGTTTGAAACTAAAGCAGGCGTATTTATTTTGCAGGAATAACAAAAACACTGCTATTTACTGTGTTCTTGGCGCTCCCATATGAGTATATTGTGTGCTTGTGACGAAGAGTAGTTTGAAGCACGACCTTTCGAGGTAGATCTGGGGGGGCGACCATATACACATATATCTGTTGGGTTTGAGAGCTGAGGAATCAGCATAGGGTACGAACTGGCACAACACCGCGCTGGAGTTGTGGTGTTTCTGACGTCCCGTCGATTTAATGCTAAGGGCCGCTGGGCAGCTCTATTTTCGTTTTGCTCGCGACCCCCGAGAGAAGGGCATTAAGGAAGAAGAGGTATAGCCCTCTTTAAGCAGATAGAATATAGTTTTCAGTATGTTTTCATAAGATCCCATATACCCTATATTCTATCTACTTAAGGGGCACTCTATCCAGACACTTGTGCCTTTCACGCAACTGGGGTCTGTCCGGAAGGACATGTCTGAATCCAGGCTCATATTTGATGCAGGGCGGCTCTCGACGTTGGAGCGACGCCCATTTTCTAAGTGCTTCCGTGGGAGTGGAGTAGACTGAACCCCCTACCACCAGCATCCCTGTTGGTCAGGGTGGGCGTGGTCAATAAAGATCATACCCTCCTGCAGACTCAAACGCTCTTTTTGCAATGTGCGGACAAGATGAGGAAATGTCAGGTTCCCAAGGGCTCCAAGTAGCTAACATGCATATTGCAAACAATCAGTACACACATGGGGACCGCCTAAGCTCCCACGAATAGCCGCCCCCAACTGTATTTGGAGCCTCCAGGATTGAAATGCATAGCATCGCAGCAACGTGCTGACCCCAACAAGCTTTAGATATGATTCCTGTATGTAAACCCCTAAACTTGTGCGGCCCCCGAGCCCCTCTAATCAGGTATACAAAAACTTGTTCAGGTAGGGTTTTGCCATTAGTTTTTGGAAGTGTACATGAGCTATAGTCTAAACTCCTTACAGGGGGTTATATAAGGATTATATATGGGAGTATTATGGGGCTTATTAAGGGGGGATACTATAGCTCATATGGGGGGAACCCAAAGTTGGGGGGGTGGCATCTTCTGCAGGGTCTTTCTTGCAGGAGTCATATGCTTTGGGGTCTATATTGGGGTCACCCTATTCATGGAAACTGCCACATAGGGTTCCTTATTAGGAAGAGTGGTGAGGGTCGATGTTGGGTGTCTTAAGCGCCCAAGTATATTCCGTATGACCCTTTAGCGTAACCCCGGCGCTGGCAGCACGACTCGATGGCTCTCCACCTCAGACGGTTTAGGGTTTAGGGTTTAGGGTTAGGGCTAAGACAAGAACAGTTGAAATGCAGACTGGGGGTATTTTTGGGGAAATGGGGTTACTGTCCTATGTGCTTACAGGGGTTAGGAGTCTACTTACTAAACCTGCAGTTACAACCCGGAAGCTTACTACACGCTATAGATGAAACTCGTGTTTTCGCAAGGCGCGGTCTGGGCCTTTCTCTAGGGTTTAGGGTTTAGGGGTTAGGGTTCAGGGTTTAGGGTTTAGGGTTCAGGATGTTACGGCCTTTGGTGTAGGGTTTAGGGCTAAGGGGATGTAGAGTAACACTACAGTTCCCGGAGCCATAGACCAACCCTTAGAAGGGTATGGCTTATTATTAGAAATCCTGCATGAGTTTAGGTTTAGGGTTGAGGGTGGATTAGGGTTAGTCTACTGTACTGTACCAGCTAGACGGCCAAATTTGCCAAAGTTTGGGCTACTATGGATCATGCAGAATTTCCGAGCACCAGCAGTAACTTACTTCAAGTTCCCCAGAAACCCAGATCGGGGCCTTTTCCTGGGGCTTGCAGCCTAAAACCTATAGACCCTACCCTATACCCTAAACCTTAGACCCTAAACCCCGAACCCACCTAAACCCTAGACCCTTAACCCTAAATCCTAGACCCTAGCCCCTAAACCCTAAACCTTCGGCAAGCCGGCAGGGCCGAGACTGGCACATGGACAAGGCAGCTCTGGGCGGGGGGCTAGGGTTTAGGATTTGGGGTTTAGGGCTTTGGGGGTTAAAGGTTTAGGATGTGGGGATAAGGGTTTTAGGGGGTTACTGAAGCTTCTTAATCCCTTGCCCCCAGGGGTGTTGGGCTCGTGGTTTTTGAGCTTCTGAATATGTAGGAGTGCTATGTTGCGAATTTACATTGAGCAAGTGGGGGGGGTGCATTGTTCGGTGCCCAAACCCTAAACCCAATCCCAAACTCTTCTGACCGTAAACCGCAAAGCCCAAACTCTACACCCTCAAGCGTGCGAGCCCCAAACTCTAAATCCTAAACGGCGTGGCTGTGGATTGATTGATGGGTCTCGTCGGCTTCGGCGAGAAGGGCTTGGGGTTTACAGTAGGATGGACTGTCTGGTGAAAAGGGGGTTTAGGGTTTGGTTGCCAACCGAAATAAAAGGATCCTGCGACGATAATCTGACTATGATAGGGTATTAGTTTTAAGCAATGTGGCAACAAAAAACACTGTTGCCAAGTATAAAGACATGTATGCCCACCTTCCATTTCACGTTGCATATTCTTTTTCCATATACTTTACTGTTTGATTGGAAAATTCACTAGTATTCGGGGTTTTATCCCAACTATCTGGGTGGAGTGCAGGTAACGAAGCAGGAGATGTGAGAAATTAAACGTGCCTACGGTTCCCAGCAGGAGCCCTAAACCCCTAAACCTTAAACCCACACACCCTAAACCGTAAACCCCTAAGCCTAAACCCCTGAACATTGAACGCATAAACCCTACACCCCTAAACCCTAAATCGCTGCAAAGGAAAGGGGGGGCTTGTCTCTTTGTAGTTGATTGTAGATGCTTTTCACGTGTAGGGTTTGGGCTTTAGGGTTAGGAATGAGTAAGAGGGGGAACATGTGGTAGGTTATGAAAAGTTTGGCCGCTTTTTAGGTCCCTATTGTAATTTCGCTCTGTTTCTTTAGGGAGACTTAGCTTGCCCCTAAGGGATCACGACTTGGACAACCTCTCGAGTACGATGTTCACGTTTTGTCGGAGGACGTCTCCTGATTTCGAGCAGTACTTGGAGGATCCAGCAAGTATGTTTTGAAAGAGGTGTCGCCGGCACCATGAGCTCAATCTCAGGAAGATCTCGATGTGCAGACACTAAGCCCTACCTGCATGCCCAATTAGGTGTGGGGTTTGGGGTTGAAGGTTTATGGGGTGTAGGGTCTGGGGTTTATAATTGGGTTTTGGGGCCTGCAGATTAACAGTATCGACATCTTCAATAGGTAGAACCCATAAAGCTGTAGGTAAGTGGGCTTACACGTGAAGCTTCGCACCTAGACCTTAAGCCCTTCATCTTAAGAAGGCATAGTCTACTTAGCAACTTGCAGGCCTAGCCTATCCCTGGGTTTAGGGTTTAGGGTTTAGGATTTAGGGTTTAGGGTTTAGGGTATTTTTAGGGTTCGTGCAAAAAAGCGGGAGAAACAAAAAAGTTTTGTGTTGCTTGCGTATGTTTTGCCGGCTTTACCCGGTGTGTATGACTTTTTAGTGTTTTTTACGGGTTAAAAGTTAGGAAGGCCTGCTTTTCCAGAATTTTTCGCTGCAATCAAAGAAAGACCTTAGGAGGACCCCCCACCCTGTAATAGTGGTATAATAAGAATGTAAGAACCTAATATAATCCCTCTTGTCCCTTAGAGTCACTATTACTGGGTGGGGGGTCCACCTAAGAAAGACCGGGTTTCCGGGGTAAAGCTTCAAAAAAGTACGAAAAGGCTTCACAGGGATAGGCATAGTGGACCTCAGAGACTGCACATGGGATTATTCTAGGGATTCCACGGACCTCGATCATAGAGTAAAGGGATTTTAATGGGAACCCCAAACAGGGAACCCCAAGAATATAGTAGGAAAATAATTGGAATATACTTACCTGGGTCCTATATTCTATTATATTCCTACTATATTCTTGGGGTTCCCTGTTTGGGGTTCCCATTAAAGTCCCTTTATAGAGCATGCGTGCTACACAATCCTAAGCCCCCAACCCTAGACCCTAAGCCCTCAAATCCTCAAACCTTGAACCCTGAAAAACGGAAGCCCTAAGCTTCAACCCCATAGAGTCTGAAACCCTAGCCCTCAACGCGCCCTCAAACCCCTGAACCCTAAAGACCCCTCAAACCCCAACCCCCAAGCCCTATTTGCAGTTTAGGGCTTGGGGTTATAGCGGTTTAGGGTTTGGGGTTTGAGGTTTTGGGCTTAGGGTTTAAGGTTGGAAGTTTGGGTTTATAGCCCAAGTATAGCTGGTACTTACCTGGACCCTGGATGTCCTACCTTTGCTTGGATTTACCCCATGAATATGTAGGACAGAACCCAAAAGAAGGACATCCAGGATCCAAGTAATTATACCTAAACCCTAAACCCTAAGCCCAATTTCAGCGAACCTCCACGCAATCCAGACACTGGCTGCAGCGGTCTTACCGCCAGGGCCAGTCTGGTCCTAAGTGTTGCTCCTGGAAGGCGGTTTTTGGGGTGTAGGTCTTATCTCAGGGGGTTTATATAGGGGACTATTGTAGGGGTTATGAAGGGGTATACTAGGAGTTCAGACGATAGCTCATATTTGTGTGTATATCTATACCTATATCTATACATACATATATATATATGTATACATATGTGTTTTCGTTTTTTGTTCTTCTTGTTCTTATTATTGCTACAAGTCCTTGTTCCAAGCCGTCCCGCACAGGCAACAGGTGTCTCACAAGCACGTCGCATGGGGGTTTCCACCTTGCACCGTCTTTTGCGTATCATACTTGGAGGGTCATGGGGACTTAGTAAGTAAGTAGGTTTGGATTGATCTTGCCTCGAGTTCTCTATCCATCCTCGAAAGAAAACTGGGGGCCAGACAGAGTGCAAGTAAGAACGTGTGTTCATGTCCAAGCGCTGGAAAAGCTTCACCTGCTGCAACATGCTCGGTAGGAACACTTTCTGTCCGGTCCGACTGCGTTGCAAGGCTCAAGCCAGGCTCAAGCAAATCCGAACAAGGACGCCCAATTTCACATCATGCTGCAGTTGCGTGGCACCTCCATCTTCGATGGTACTTTGGTGAGTCGACGCGGCACTGCACGCAATAACTGCATCCGAGTCGTGATGCAGGATGGAACCGAGCTTGTGGTTCCTGCGGCGAACCTTCTGCCCGCACCTCGCGTGGCCGCGCCGGGGCCACCTCCACGAGGGCTTATGATGACATGCTTCCTCTATGCAGTGGGCTTGGCCTGCCAGATAGCAAAGTGCACGTGGCTGTACATGTGCAGCCTTGCGGGATTCAAAGCTGTCCTGCGCGAATAGCTGTCTGAGGCCTTGTTGTCGTTGTGGCATAGAGCGACGCTGAATTCAATCATCAGCCGCAGCCCTGGCCGACCCATTGTTGAAGATTCGTTCAAAGTGAACTGCCTCGACTGAGGACGTCTCTGCCTGGCGCACTCAAGCTGCTCGGCCCACCCGACTGTGACCATGATCGGCCGTGAATGGGAGGCTTTGATTGAGTTGATCGTGCGACAAAGCGCGCAGCTCGACTCAGTGATCCTTTGCCGTGTTCCGTGACTACGCTCTTCAGGAAGGGGACTCAGGATAACAAGCGTCTCCACCTCTTGGAACTGCACGCTATCTGTACCTAATCCTTCAGAAGCCTCTCAAGCAAAAGGGAAGTAGAGCAACAAGGCTGGAAGGCAGTGTAAGCACAAGTGCAGCACGAAGGCTGTCACACAAAGACACCTCCATCGACCTCCATTGGTGCTGTAGGCTGATTGCCTGGGTTCGAAGAGGTGGGGCGGCCGGTAGGCCCCAATGCGATCGCCACCTGTACGGGCATGTGGATGTCCTTCAAGATTAGATGCCAGAGCTTGCAGGGCAGATGTCAAAAGACCTAAGGCATACGGGATGCCGTCAGGTCCCGGAGCAATGTCTTTCGAGTTGACCAGCATGGACGAAAGCATCCGAAATAGTGGCGGGACTACTGGGAAAGGAGGCAGGGACGCATAATCCGCAAGGACATGGTATAGGGGCTATAAGTATACTTACTAAGTCCCCCTGACCCTCCAAGTATCCTGTCGTGTTGAGAGTGTACGCCTGCGTTTCCTAGATTCCTCCATCTTTCGAGCATAACATGGTAAGTCTACACAGACACACACATATCTATATATATGTATACACATATGTACCTGCCATATCCCTGCTAAGTAGCCAGCGCAATCACGGACGGGCCGCGACACAATTTCGAAGACGTCACCGAAGTAGCATCTGCATGCTCTTTCACTTGCGTCACCAACCAGAGAAAAAAAACGAACCCGGCACGAAGTGCACAGGCTGGGTAAGGAATGGGGGATGGATTGACCCCTACAATAGTTTGGTATCCCGAAACCCTAAACCCTAAACCCCAGGCCCCTAGCCCTAAACCCTAAAAACCCATATAGTTCATCTTAGGACCCAATGTTTCATTCCATGCTCAGCACTTGCAGCGTGAGGGTGCAGCTACTTGAGTTTACAGCACGGGCTGATGCGGTATTGACGATTAGCAGGCTTGCGGCTTCAAAACACTGTAGCCATCACGGGTATGTGGTCATTCTTAGTGGGGTAGGCCCGGTTCTCGCGCACAATTGGTTGGTTTTGCTAGCATTACAGCTCAAGACGCGGTAAGGGCGTCTGCATGGGGATTTGAAGCCCGTGGGCTGCCTATGCGGGGTGCCTTTTGCTCACTGGGGCCTCCAACGGCAGTGGGGGTGCATGTTGCCAGCGTGGTGTGCCTGAGGGCACTTCTTTATATCATCATTATCGCCTGAAACGGTGTAGGGTTGAGTGCTTGTCGGATCCAAAGATATAAGGTCCCTAAACCCAAACTTTAAGACTTTGCCAGCCTTCGAGCCCTCGGGTTTCGCGATTTGGGCGTCCACCTTCTAAGCGGTAACGTCCTTTGGTTCGAAGCCCTGACCAACTCGCCCTACTGTTAGTTTAATGAAGAGCCCTAGTTAACAGGGGCGATATAGGGATAATTGAAAAGAACATGGAAATTACTATTTAGGGTTTAGGGTTCAGGGTTTACGGTTTAGGGTGTAGGGGTTATGTAGACCCCTGATTAATGAATCCCCTCCTTTTTAATGGGGATGACAAGGGGAATCCTAGTATTAAGGCCCCTAAAAGGAGGAGGTTTATTGATCACGGGTCTGAATTAAATCTTACCTAGGGCCCCCCCATCCTGAAGCTCTAAAATCCACTCATTGTTTATCATGTGCTCAAATGTCCAGTGCACAGATTTGGATTGCAAGACAAGATACACCTGAAAAGGAGTGGCTTCAGGGTCTACGTCTAAAATTTACTCCACGCCAAAGTTTCACTGCATCCGGCGTCTATTTTTGAATAGATGCACCTATAACATTTTTCAAAGCCATATTAGATTGATGTGGGCCCCTGCAACTGAACTCCTCCTTGCCTCCGTCTCACGCTGAGGATGTTGCTTGTCACACGCAACGCACAGCGCTGGAGAGCCTCTGCCAGAGCCTTTGGAGTTCACACTGACACCCTCAAATCCTCAACCCTTAACACCAAAATCCTTAAACCCTAAACCCTAAAACCCTTAGACCCTAAACCCTTGACCCTAAAACCCATAAAACCCTAAACCCTGAAGCCCTTAAAACCCTAAACCCTAAGCCCTTAAAACCCAAAACCCCTTAACCCTATAAGCAGGTTGCCTCGGCCTATGTACAGAGTCTTCAGGAATCAGGGTAGGGTTTAGGGTTCAGCATATGATGCAATTCTTCAAAGCGACCTTACCCCCTGATCCCTGATGAAAACGTTCAATGCAACCTGCACCCCGGCACCCCTAACCCCTAAACCCTAAAACCGAAGCAAAAAGGCAGCCCCGACGGTTTCAGAAGCTAGTCAGCTAGTGCTCATGGAGGAAAACCCTAAACCCTAAACCCTAAATAACTTGCATGGCACAGTCCTACATTATATGGGATAGATCGATCAAGAACGCAGAATCCAATGGAAAATGACATGGAATAACGGAGAACCCAGGGTTCTATTATGGTTATGCAGGGCATAGGCATAGTTAGCTCCTATATATGAGCTTCCAGAAAAATGTTAACCCCAAAAATAGACTTCAATCTATTACAGTAAGAAGAGCTTTTCAGCCCAAGAAGCCCTAAGCCCTACTGTAAACCATGTGGACAGGGATTCCGGCTCCCAGGCAAAGAATATGTAGGAGCTTCATGATGTGGGAGTTTCCGAGAATTACGGGTCCCTTTGGCCTGGTTTGAATTTAGGGTTTGAGGTCTATACTGGGGTTCTCCCTATACACGGCTACCAGATCTAGGCGCTGCGTGGGTTTCCCATCAGGTGCTTTCAAGCTTCATGAGCCTAAGTCCCTTCCTGCAAAGCCCAGAAACCCCTAGCACAAAGTTATAGGAGCCTGCCCACCTAAAAGTCACGCATTTCTTAACATCCCTGTATAGCTTGAATGTAGCTACCTTCATACGCTCGTTATACTTAAGCTATCGCAGTCTCTGCTCATGTTCCTAGTTCAAAAATCGCTGAAGGATTTCCCCCAGCTCGGGGAAGTTTAGTTTAGGCGCTCTTCCATGTTCAGCCTTCAGATCATTTCTTGATAATGGGGATACAGCCGTCCATATCCCCATGTTATTGTTGCAAGGCCTTCATTAACAACCCCAGGAGTTGGGTCGTCTCAAGTCTTCGCGGCCGTAGCACGAAGGAGATTGACCCTGAAGAGCCAGGGACCCTGAACCCTAGACCCCATACCCTGAACCCCAACCCTTTTCTGGACATAAGCTGGGGTGCCCTCATCAGAGATAAATATGCAACACCCGCGTGCCCATGAGAGCCCCTTCCGCATCTTTTGGGAGTTTCTCAGAGTACTTGTGTTCTAATCCACGGAGCGGACCCCTACAAGGTCCTGATAATCTCATATAACCCAGGGTACCTCCTTTTCAAGAAGTTCCCAGAACAAAAGCCCTATAACCTAAACCCTAAATCCTATACCGAAGCCCCCAACAATTATGAGTACTTCGAGATTCTCCCCCAGAAAAAGGGTGCCCCTTCCATACAAATTAAGGTACTACAGTAGCGCTTCTGGTAGGGCCGTCAAGAACCGAACCTCTTTTGGAACCCCTAGACCCCAAAATGATCCCTATATACGCTGCCCACATGAACCCACAAGATGACCTTTATGTTGTAACTTATAACTAATTTAGGGGGGCAGCCAAACCGTAAATGAAACCTATCCCCTAAATCTCCAACCAACCCTATCCCCTGAGTAAGCCTTAGAGCTTACACCCTAACTTCTAAACCCTAAACCCCAAACCTTAAACCCTAAACCCCAAACCTTAAGCCCTAAACCCTATAATCCCTATACAACCCAAATCCGAAATCCCTTATACCTTGGGTGAGTAGTATTTTATTTGGGGATACTATGGAACCCAACATAGAGTAAGACCATATTCTCCTTTTGGAGTATAGTATTTTATATAAGGAATAGTATTTTACTGGGTTTACCCACCAAAAACAGCGCTACTTAGGTGAAGATGGCCTCTCCGAGGCTGCCTCTCGCATCGGGGAGCTTCGGGAGGCGTGCGACCTGGTTGAGGGCTTAGGGTTTAGGGTGTGGGCTTCGGGTTTGGGGTTTAAAGTCTGAGGTGTGGGGTTTATAGGGTTTGAGTTTAAGGTCCAGGGTCTGAGGTGTGGGGTTCGGGCTTAGGGTTTAAGGTTTAGGGTCTGAGGTGTGGGGTTTAAGGTTTAGGGTCGGAGGTGTGGGGTTCAGGGTTTGGGGTCTAGAGTGTCGGGTTGAGTGTTTGGAGTTTAGGGTCTAGGGTTTGGGGTTTAGGGTTTAGGGTTTTGGGGTTTAGGATTTGGGGTTAGGGGTCTAGGGTTTAGGGTCCGGAAATACTTAGGTAGCAATAGTGCCTGGCCTAGATTCCGTGTGATCAGGGTATAGGGCACCGCAAAAAAAACGTCAAACAATGGTGATTCTGGTTGGTTGTTGGATTACAAAACTAACACTAGGTGCTTGGATTGTACGCTTGGGAGTTAGGGTTTAGGATCTTGTGCTTCGACTGAGTGCCTGGCACGAAGGGTTATGAAGGGCTTGCGAAGAATTTGGCGTTTAGGCTTAGGCTTAGGTCTTGAGGTTTAGAATGAAGGGCTTGGAGTGTAGCATGGAAAGGTCAGGCCCGGTTAGGCTTACCTGGACCCTGGATGGGTTTAGGTTTAGGGCTTTCAGTGCATGGCGTGAGACTTTAACCATAGCGACCCTCCGGGGAGTCAGAAAAGAAATCCCTGATACCTGTCACACATCTTGTGTTGAGTGGTTAGCTTTTCGGGTTTAGGACCCGTAATTTCCCTTAGATCTCGCATTGTTTGCATTATATCAGGAAGCCTTGTGCCCCGACATACTATAATCCTTACCCGAGGGACCCCAAAAAGGGTGCCCCTAATCTTGGGAAACCCTAAACCCTAATCCCTAAACCCTACACATTCCCTGTAGTCCCTTTTAAGCAACAGTACCCCGAATTTTGGGACACCTCCATGTTCCTCAAGCGGGGGACTTCCGACGTTCTGTCGCTGGATCTTGTTGTATTCTCCTCAGGTTTAGGTTCAGGCGTTGGTGTACAAACCCGCAACAGCTATGTCATGTGAATTAGACAATCATAGGGGGGGATACTTGGAGTTTAGACTCTAGCTCGTATAGCTCGAAGCCCTAAACTCCAAACCCTCAACCCTCAACGGAAACCCTAGACCCTTTACAAGGGCTTCTGCTGACGGAGGAGATGCCTTTCTCTGGGTCCCCTGGCAAGAACCTCCAAAAGTTATCCCCAGGACGTCATAGCAGACCCTCTAGGATTTAGGATTCAGGGTTTATAGGGTTCAGCGTATTGCCAACAGCCTTTTGGGCTTCACTAATTTGAGAGTATGGTCCACTGAAGTGTAGATAATTGGGAATTGGGGTACACCCGAAACCCGACATGCAAATCTTGTACCCTAAGCCCCAAACCTGAAATGCAAATGGGGGATTGTCAAAATCATGGTCCCTTTTTGGGTCCCTATTATAATACGGGGCCTAGTGTAGGGGACCCATAATTTTGACAATCCCCCAAGTCTTGTACCCTGAAGTTTCCGCCGGCCATGAGCCCGCGAGACGTGAATCTCGAGTGGGAAGCTCAGAGCAGAATTAGGGTTTAGGGTTTAGGGGCTTAGGGGCTTAGGGGCTTAGGGTCTAGGGTTTAGGGTTGAGGGTTTAGGCTTTAGGCTTTAGGGTTGGGTGGGGCCTCAAAGGGGTTGGGGATTCTCAGGTTGCTGTTAGGGAACTTAAGTTGAGTTGCTACAATGTGGGTATACAGTGAGTAATGAGGTTTCCTTATCATAGTAAATGACATTTCGTTCCTTCACAGTTTACTTTAAAGGGGTGACGGATTGTTCTTTTGCCAAAGCATGCCTGTCCGTAGAAGAGAAGATTTCATCATACACTCCCCCAAATGAACACGAAACCCCAAAAAGGCTATATCAACACCCAAACTAGGGGTACCTTTGAAGGAGGATACATGGGATTAGATAGAGATGCATAGGGTTTGGGGTTTAGGGTTTACACTCCCCCAAACTAACATGGAAACTCATATAGTCCCCTTTTAGAAGGACTGTTTTCTTTATCGGGCCCTTTTGGGTTTCCATGTTAGTTTCTGGGAGTGTAGGTCCTCGGAAGTGGCAGCAGTGTGGGTCTCCGCATTAGCTCGGGCGAGAGTATGGGCGAATAGTCTAAACTCCTTTATATTAGGGATTATATAGAGGACTAGTATAGGGGTATCAAGGGGGATACTTGGAGTTTAGTTTATAGCTCATGTGGGGATGACTTCAGGATTTCACTTCTGAGGAAATGCGGGCTCTAGTTGTATTTGAGAGTTTTTTGAAATGGGGATCCTTACTTTAGATCCCTGCGAAATGTAGAGTTACATCCTTCTTTCCGTGGTAATTAGTTTTTGCATGAGAAAGATGTAGCCCTATCCAGGTACGCCTGAGGCTTGAGATTTTGATTCATGGTCTAAGGCGTTGAGGTGGAATCTGTGGGCGATACCAGATGGGCGATTAGAACTAAACCCTACCCAGACCCTCCAATGTAGTACCTCTTTGGTAGTCCTAATAAGAGTCCCAACCCAAAAACCATACCAAACCCCAAAAAGGAACTACATTGGAATGCTTGGCTTGGGCTCTACGCCTCGAGACCCCGAATTTCTAAAAACCCCCCGTCTATCTATCTATGTATGTATGTATGTAGGTAGGTAAGTAGGTAGGTAGGTAGGTATGTATGTATGTATAGGATTTAGGGTCTGGGAGTCTAGAGTTTAGGGTTTAGGGCTTATAGTCCCCTCCAAATATCAAATATTCCCAATATACATTAAAGCAGACCACAATGGAAGTATTGAACATAGCAAGTGTTAACATGAGGGGAGGGGAGAAATATTTTATTACATTGGCGGCGTACCAAGTAAGTATTCTGTATTAGGAGGACTCCCCCACCCTGTAATGGTGGTATACTAGCAATATACGAGGACCCTAGTATAATCCTTCGTATCCCTTATAGTCTTCACTATACCTAAAGTACAACTCTAAACCCTTAACCCTAAACTCAAGTATTACATATATACACACATTTACATATATATATATCTCTACATATATATATATATATACACACACATAGTTATATAAATATACGTGTGTCATCCTTTAGGGCGGTGATAGGCCTTGCGTAGTCCATGTGCACCCAGCAGAGCCCAAAGCGTGCGGCTGTATCAATCGCGGTTTAGGGTTTTAGTTTCAGGGTTCAGGCTTTGTGGTTTTCAGTTTACGGCTTGACTTCAGGCTTTAGGGTTTAGGGTTTGGAGTTTTGTTTTTGGGGTTCAGGGTCCGGGATTTAGGGTGGCGACTACATGCGTTTGAAAGCCCATCCCTGAAACCGTAAACTTCAAACTCAGGCAATCCTGGAACAAGATCGTGCTGCCTTCTGCCCCCTCTGTTCTGAGTTCCCAGTGAACCCCTAAACGCTAAACCCCCCTCGTGCTGATTGGGGCCCCTGGCCACTTAAGAGAACCGTTTATCCGACAAAAGGGTTTTGGTTTTTGGGCTTAGGGTGTAGTGTTCAGGCTAAGGCTTCAAGAAGTTGAACTAAGCTAAGCTACAATTACAAGGCAATCTGTCTGCACAATGTAGCCATATTCCGGAAACTTTATTGCTCCCTACCAGCTACCCGGGTTCATCTACGCAAATCTGTATATATGTATTTATGCATCCCTAGAGCACCCTAGCATAACGTCAGTTTCCATCTATTTTCCATTATCTTTTTCCATGTGCTTCTCCACCCAGAGCCCTAAAACCAAAACTCCTTAAACCCTCACGAACCCTAAGTGTCAGGGTTTCCCTTATGGTTTCACTCTGGGATGTAGGTGCTGGTGGGTTTAGGGTTTAGGGTTGTGGCGCAGGTCACAGGAAGGAACCCCCAACTTGCTACCGCCCCTTGGACAGCACTTTGGGGCTTTGGGTTGCAAGGCTTGGGGGCTTAGGATTTAGGATCTAGGGCTTTGTAGAGTTTGGGTTTCAGGGTTTTAGGCTTTGGGCTTCAGGGCTTTGTAGCGTTTGGGTTTCAGGGTTTTACCTAAACCCTCAACCCTATAAAGCCTAGGCTTTGAGCTTCAAGGTTTAGGCTCGGGAGAGCTCAGGGTTCATTCAGAAGTTTATTGTTGCTTAGGGTTTACGGCTTAGGGTTTAGGGTTTAGGGCTTAGGGGATCTTATGGGTTGAAGTTGTAGATTCAGGCCATCAGGCATTGGGGTTGTGCCTTTGGCTTATGGGTTTAGGGTCCAAGTTTAGAAGGTTTGCGGGGTAGACCTAAACCCTGAGCCCTGAACCTTTAAGCCTTAAACCCCCAAGCCTTGACCTTGAGAAAAGTGAGGATCTTTCGGATGTGGCGTGGTAGGGCGGTTTAGAAATCGAAGCTCATACCTCTTGTTGTTTCGGTGTTGTTGGGTTAGCTTGGAGTTTTGGGTGGGTGGAGCTTTTACATTTCTGGAGGTGATTGAATTGGACCCTTGCTCAGCCTTGACGTATACAGCTTCGCTTAAGGCGCTTCTTGTGCATGCTAGTTTTGGTACGCCGCCTTACTCCCTAAACCCTAAAGCCCATATAGCTCCGTAGAAGAGAACCCCTACAAACCCTCAACCCTCAAGACATATCCATACATCCCTGGAGAATAGAACCCCAATAGACCCGACATTGTCAACCTGACATCCTTGAACGGCTCAAGCCCGTATGTTCAAGCCTCGAAATCTGTCAATACCCACACTTAGTTGCTTCGCGGTTCAAGTCATAATCTAGGCCTTTGGGGATATAGTCCCCCTTAAGTAGATAGAATATGGGGTATATGAGCGACCGCGTTTATTATCGTGTAGCAGCCAAGAGCAGGCAGAGATAAGATCCAGG
>CAJNIZ010009624.1:82561-98446 GCA_905231905.1 Symbiodinium pilosum
TTTAAGGGCTTAGGGTATAAGGGTTTAAGGGTTTAAGGGTGTGGGGTTTAGGGTTTAGGGTCAGTAGCCGCTACCTGGACCCTGGATGTCCTTCCTTTTTTTAGCTTTTCTGTCCTACGCTACATATTTATGGGGCATATCCCAAAAAGCTAGGACATAGAGGGTCCAGGTGAACATGACCCACAATAATATTACCTAGCGTCCATTCTCTTTCCCACTCTTTCACTTTTTCCCATTCCTTCATTCATTGCCTGCCCGAAGCCCTACATCACCTCTCCAGTACGCTGCCTCTCGCAAGGACCACTCAAGCAGAAGTCAACCAGGCATATCCTATGAGCTGTAGTCTAAACTCCTCGTACGCGCCTTGATAGCTCCTAGAACAGTCCTATATCCTAAACCCTACACCCTAAACCCATCTCTATATATAACCCTCTATTAGGGCCTAAGTACCCATTATTAGGGACCCTTTATCCCCAATTAAGGGTACAAGAAGGGTCCTGGTATATAACCCCCGTTGAAGGAGTGTAGACAAAAGCTCATATCGCACGTGTTGGGATGAGACCACGAGAGGGGGTGTAGGTGATGTGAGCTATAGTCTGAACTCCTTATATAATGTATAAGGGATTATATAGGGGACTACTATAGGGGTTATAAAGGGGGATACTAGGAGTTTAGACTATAGCTCATGTAGAGTTTAGGGTTTAGGCACTGGGGTTCAGGGTTTATATGGTGGATTAGGGTGAGCTTGGGGTGTACGGTTGAGGGTTCAGGCTTTGTTGCTGAGGGTTGAGGAGGTTGGGGGGTTGAATTTTGCGGTTTCAGGTTTTACGGTTTGTGGTTTAGGGTGTACCCTGAGGCCCAAAATAGCTCAAAAAGCCTGTTATAGAATGGTGTTTGGGCCCAAAAGCCTCAAACTATGAGTCCTTAAAGCCCTGAAGCCTAGACTCTAAACGGGCAGACATCAAACTTCCGACACCCCAGGCTGCCAAGGCCACCGAAAGCATCCAAAAATGGAACCTCCCAATAATCCCGTCGTTTCCCCAAGGTAAGAAGATATCGGGATGATGGAAAAGAAAATGGAACCTACTATTTAGGGTTTAGGGCTTAGGGTCAGGGACAGTTTTAGACCATTTTAGGTGGGTTCCATTTCTTAGATCCTTCAAGGCCTCTGGGTATGCATTTTTTTTCTACAACGGATTTCTTGAGGGACCCTGGTGATACATGGGGGCTATAGCCGTGCCCTCCCAGAAAAAACAAATTTGCCGTTTTTGAAACTGCCACATGGCAGCCCCTGTTCAAGAGGGCGGAGAAGGAGGCCGCTACCAGTCAGAGGTTCCCTAAACCCTAAACTAAAAGGGTTCTAATGGGAACCCCAAACAGAGAGAAACCCGGCGAACATAGTAGGAATATAGGATCTACGGACCCTGTAGGTATATTCCTATTATATTCCTACTATATTCTTGGGGTTCCTGTTTGGGGTTCCCAGTAAAGTCCATTAATAAACACTATCAGCACTCTGTATGCTGTTGGGACCGCGGTACTGCAGTTCCGAACCATGGAACTGCTCCCACTAGTCAGCCCCCCACGTTCAAACCCTCCATCTAGCTTAAACTTGAAACCCTAAACTCTAAACCTTAAAGCTTAGACCCTGAACTCTAAAGCTTAAACCCTAATCCAAAATGCGGCTCCAGCATAAACCTTAAACCCTCAACTCCAAACCTGAAATCCTAGACCTTATAAACTCTACAACTTAAGCCCTAATCCAAAATGCGGGGTGATGTCCTCTTCACCCACGATCCCCGACCTAGAAGTCCTAAACCCGAGCTTCTCCTTCTTTCACGGGCTCTGAGGACTGATCTGTACTGCTGATATTAAACAATTCTGCATGACCTAGTATACTACATAGTACCGTAATTCCCAAATTTCGGGCACTGAGTCATGCAGGATCTTTAGTATGCACCACAGTAGTTAGAGGGGACCCCTAACCCGTACATAGTGCATATATTACCCCTTTGTAACAAGATATTCCCTACATCACCCCGCCCCTCGCCGTAGGGACCCCATTAAAGCTCCCAGATTCTTAAACCTTGGTGACCTGGATTCCTCTTAGCGCAAAAACCGCGCTCCTCGGACCCCACTTCTGGGAAAATCCCCCCGTCCCTTAGACCCTAAACCCTAAACCGTAAGCCCCAACCCTAAACCCTAAACCCTTCATCCTAAACACTAAACTCTAAACCGCCCCAGGCCCTGCCCGAAAAGCTGCTCAGGACATGGACTTAGGAGTTTAGAGCTTCTTCGTGGCTGGGTTTCAGGCTTTAGGGTTTGTCTAAGGTTAAAACCATGGGCCCCTAATACGGGTTTTGGGCCTTCTAGGGAGATTCTAAGGACCCTAAAGGATACATAAAGGGTATATAAGGATCCCAGGGTTAAGGGCCCACACTAGGGGCCCATGGTTTATAAACCCTAGTTTGAGGGTTTAGAGTTTGAAGCCCTAAACCCTAAACCCTAAAGCCTAAAACTCAAAAATTTAGAACGGTTTGGGGTTGGGGCTTAGGCACAGTCAGGATGGAGCTTGTAGAATTCTCTGCGGGGGCTGGGGGGGGGGGTGGGGGTCCTATGAGAAATTGTCTAACCTTTATGGGTTCAACTAATACCCTCCTCTATACTACCCCCCCTAGGTTCCCCCCTTAATTAAAGTTATTTAGGGGGAATTATGGGGGGTAGTATAGAGGGGGGTACTAGTTGAACCCATGAAAACTCCTCAAAGGGCTTACGTAGAGGGATAATGTAGGAGATTATCCTAGGCCTGATTATGCTCATTGTTTGATGAAGTTTTAGGTTTGCGGTTGTTGGAGGCTGCGGAGTTGTCAGGTACTCTGAGGACTTTCAGACAGGACAGACCTCCTAAGGAACCGCGAAACACTAAACCCTAAAGCCTAAACAATGTGAGGCTTCTAGGAATCTACCCTGAGTTTTGGTCTGGCTTGAAAACCTAAACCCTAAACCCTAAATGCTTCAGGTTCTGAGCGGGTTTAGGCTGTTGGGGTCCAGTATTCAGGGCCCGAAGTCACAATTCATAGTGGCTGGACTAAGCTTCACTTCTAGAAACTAGGGGTCCCTTTCAAGAGATCTCTGCACACATTCAAAATCGCAGGAGGCGAATTCACCAGAGACCTCAGAGTCAGAGACGTCGACGTTCTACTCTGCGAAGGCAAAGAGCGTGTGCTTCTGTAAGCGGGATATGTTCTCAAGTTGTAAGGGTTTCCTATAAACCTCCACCCTAAACCTTGAACCCTAAACCCTCATGGGAGAGATTACCCCCAAAAAGGCCCCTATCTTCTCAACTTCCGGTATTAATCTGTGAAACTCCCACATGGGATTCAGATCCCTAAGCGCTAAACCCGAGAGGTCATCATCAACTCTGAGGCTTCCCTGGAAGTAGCCAGGAAGGAGGTCGAAGGGTTTAGGGCTTAGGCAGAGGAACCTATCTGGGAACTCAAGTGCCTTTGGCCCAAGAGGCTTACGCTAGGGTTTGAGGGTTTAGGATGACGTTAAGGAAGACGCCTAGCCGTTCTTGGCGGCCGCGAAGTACATGCGCGCCTAAGCGCGGCCATGTATGAAACGTGGCCGCGACAGCAACGGCAAGAACCAGACGTGTTTGGTAAGGGTTTGGATTGGGTTCTGCCTGCACTCATGAACAGTTGGATAATATTCAGAATATAACTAGAGAGAGCCCTTGTGTTATACTCATGAACAGCTGAACTATACTCAAAACATAACTAGAAAGAGCCCTCAATATATCCCCCAGTATAGACTGTTAATGAGTGGGGGCAGGACCCAAGGCTTAGAGCTAGAGTTTACCTGTAACACCAGTTACCTACAGTTGTGTGGGTTATCCCTATGAATAGAGGGTAGGTGCTGCTAAGCTGTAGGTAATCGGGGTTACAGGACCTTTAACCCTTACCCCTAAACTTTTAGGGTTATGTGAGCTACGGACTAAAGTTAGGTTGGGGGGGACCTATAGGGTATATGTTGGAGGGTATAGGGGGACCTATTTTAAGGATAAACTACACATTTAGTCCAGGCTTATAGCCCGGTTTTTTCTTGGACTGTCCAAGGTTGGACGTATGGGCACTTAGGCCGTCTCCAGGCTACTGCGCCGACCATGGCTTAGACCGGTTGGGCGGATTTGGGACTTAGGGGCCCTAAACCCTAAACCCTAAACATTTTCGGGCTTTCGTTTTGGGATTCCAGCGCCTACGTCCTAGCCATAGTGCTGGGCTTGAGATTGTGTTCGCTCTTGTCACTAAGGATTTTGCATGCGAATCTAGTCAGGCTTTCAGCTCTTAGCCATGAGAGACGTACACTCCATTTAAGTCCGAATGTCCTAAAAACTAAATCTCTTTGGCGCACTTGACTTTAGCATTCAGGCCTTGGGCTTTAGCTTGAGGAGCGTGTTGCTTCCGCTTTCCGGTGCAAGTCCCCCCGCCCCTGAGGCTTCAGGGTCTAGGGGTTTAGGGTTTAGAAGCCTGTGATGCTTCAGGGTATAGGGTGAGGGAACTCCAAACAGTCCCATGATGTTGGCACTCGCATGGCCATCAGCTGGCAGCTTAGTAGACTACACCTGCCAGCTAATGGGTTTGGACTCCCTAAACCCTATCCATATACTATAGTAGTTTCCATGTTCTTTTCCATCATCCCATTCTTAAGGCCCTAAGACTGCAGGTTTTGGGGTGTTGCAGGTATGAGTTCTTGGGGTTGGGTTTTGAGGATAGGAATTTGGGATTGCAGCCTTCGGTTTGTGGGGCAGGTCTGGTTGAGGATTTAGTTTTGAGGGTTGAGGGTATACAGTTGGAGGGGAGGTTTGGAGCCCGCTGAAAAACAACTCAAAGCCCGAACCTGATATTCAAAACCTTAAAACGCCAGACACGGTTGTTAGAAATATATATATATATATTACGCTTGTACTAGTATTTATTTGTTTCTTTATTCATAGAGAGTTTAGGGCGTATTGTTTAGGATTTTGGGTTTGGGGTTTAGTCCACACCCTTCCCCAAACTCACACGCAACCTGAAATAGCCTCCATTTAGAGAATGCAAGTGTATATAAGGTCAAATTCCACGTTCCATGCTAGTTTTGGTGACGGTAGCCCCTGAAGCCTCTAAGGCCCCAAGACCCTACACCCTAAACCCTGAACCTTAAACCGTGTACCCTAAAATCTCAGTCCTGAACCCTAAACCCTGAACCCCCAAACCCTGAACTCAAACCCTGAACCCTAGACCCTGAGACCCTGAACCCTCAACCCTGACCCCCCAAACCTGAACCCTAAACCCTCAACCCTGAACCCCTAAACACGAATCCTCCAAATCTTTTGCTGGAAGACAACATCACCCCGTGGCCTGGTCGGCGCCCCACAGTTTCGGGTTTGGGATTTAGGGTTTAGGATTGAGCCTTTGGGTATTAGGGTTTAGGGTTGAGGGTTTGTGGTTCAGGGTTTAGGATCTAGCGTTTTGCGGTTTACGTTTTGGGGTTTAGCGTTAGAGGTTTAGGATTGGGGTTTAGGGTTCAGGATTTAGCGTTTGTGGCACATTTTCAGGGTTCGCGACGGACGGAGGCTCTCTGAATGCCTCTCACTGGTATGCCCATACCCTCAAGGGTGTACGGTTGCTGGGCATTCTTATTAGCGGGTGTAGGGTTGGAGATTTAGAATTTAGCGCTTAGGTTTTACTGTTTCAGGGTTGCAGGTTCAGGGTTGAAACTTTTGGGGTTTAGGCCGGAGGAGGGATGTCTAGTTGCGTCTGAGGTCCAGGCTGTTTAAGGTTTGGGGTGTAGGGTCTTAGGTCTTTATCCGCGTCCTGGTGTATGGGGTCTTCATATCTTAGGCTGGTCGTCACTTTTTTTCTTGGGGTGGTAGGGTGGGAGGAACTCAAGGTTTCATGATGTTCAAGGTTGGGGGCCTTGGTTGAGCGAGGGTAGGAGTAGTGTTTGGGGGTTTAGGGTTGTAGGGAAAAAGTTGGCGGGTAGAACCCTAAAACCTAATCCTGTAAGCTTAGGCTCCAGCGTTTACAGCTTTAGGTTTTATGATTTCAGGTTCTGGGTTGACGGCTGCTGCAGGGCTTGGGCTAGAAGACTTGGCCCTACCTGGACCCTGGCTGTCCTTCCTTCTTTGGTTTCTGTCCTACATAATGCTGATAGGGTATGTCGCCAAAAAAAGGTAGGACATCCAGAAAGTCTAAGGCCCCAACTTAAAAAGATGAGTACTTGTCACCATGGTTGGTCCTAGTTTTAGTATCTTGTATGATATGGCTGGCATTGCCGTTGCTACATGGCCCTAAGTAACTTGAACCCTGTGGGGGTGTTCTAGTGAGGTCATGCAGGTTTTGCGAATTGACGGCAGGGTATCTGACATGCTGGGGAACCCTAAACCCTAGACCCTAAACCCTAGCAAGAACTCCGCAAGTCTCTGTTTTCAGACCATGCGTTTCTTGTCCCCAACGCGCCCAAATAGCCCCTGGTGGTTCTTATATGGATCCGCAACAGTCTTTTAAAGGGCTTGTGTTGAGGTGGGCTCTCAATGTAAGGGGGTCCTGATCAACCCGAGACTGTGGGCGAATAAGCTGCAGACATGCCTCTTCAAATGAATCGTCGTATGCACTAAGTTACCATAACTTGTTTGTATATGGTAGTTTCCCAAAATAGGGGGACAGTAATATAGACCCCAAAATATTATGATCCTTATTATGGGGACCCCAAAAATGGTACCCCTAGTTTTGGGTTACACCCATATGCGTAATGTATGCATTCTTCTCTTGGCCAAGTTAGTTGAAGTTTCCTTCACTTGCAGCCCTGATGGGTGTAATATTGAAAACCGGGTAGCATGTCCCCAAACACAGAACAAACTCTGCATGCAATCCCTCGGATTGCGACATATCCAGCCAAACGTGTGTTTTGATGGCTGCGATGTAGAGAAGACCTGGTCATAGGAAACTCGAATTAGGGATATTACCCCCGAATAATGGAGAATCAGATGGAAAAGGCAATGACGATGAAATGGAAACTGGGATTATACAGCGGTTTATATGGCGCATGCGTCACAAGCACAAACCCTGTCGAGGCCTCGAGGGCGTTTCAGCAAAAAGCGTTGGACAGTGAAGTGAAGGTTTGTTGAATCAGTGGAGTGGGATGTGGGGTCTACTTACTGGTCCTTAGTAGGGCCTTGGTGTTATAAAGGGATATATTCTATATAGGGGTTATATGTTTCCTTCTCCCTTACTAAGAACCAATAAGTCCAGAGCCACAGCTCTGTCTGATTGCGGGCAATGTCCTCTGAAGCGAAACTTGCGGCCCTAACCAGCGCCCCGCTAGACCGATCCCTAGGTTAAGGGTTGGGGGTTTTAGGATTTAGGATAAGGGTTTAGGGCTTTGGGTTTAGGAGTTTAGGATTCAGGGTTGTACGATTTGCGGTTTGGGAATTTGGGTTTAGGTGTGTAGGGTTTTAGGATTTAGGGGGAACCCTGTACCTCCCGAAGCCCTAAACCCTCAAGCCTCAACTACCGTCGTCGCCGAGGATTTCAGCAACATGGCAGATCCTTGGGCGTCATTGTGAACGGTTAAGAGGGTAGGGTAACCTGCCGGGTCCACCGGAGGATGGAGGAAAGCCTGCTAGGCCTTGTAACTCTATACTCCTACCGGTGCTTAAGGGGCAGTGGGGGAGTGAATATTTATAGGGGTACCCTGGGGCTCTAACCATGTAAAAAATACCTACATTGGGCCCTAAACACTATAAATAGTACCTACATGGAGCCTTAGGGGTATACATAGGGATTATATAGGGATTATTATAGGGACCCCCCCTCCACTCTGCCTTTAGCACCGATAAGTCTACCGGTAAGTATTCGAAGCTTCAAGCAACTTAGCACCTCGGGTTCGGTTGCTTCGAACCCTACTTACCAAGTCACCTGAGCCTCTAGGTGCTGAAGTCCATACCCTCAACACTACAACCCTAAACCCGACACCAACCCAAAGGGTCCATGTAGCGATATATAGTATATACTTAGGGCCCAAAGGGGTTCCCATACAACTACTTTAGGGCCCAAGTATATACTATGTAGCTACATGGACCCTTTGGGCAAATGTTGGGGGTATTTCTTCCATGCCCCGAAGTGCTTGGTACGTAGTTTAGGTTTTCAGACTCCCGGCATGTGAGTTCGGGTCCGAGCAGCCGCTCCTGGGCGTTTAGGGGTTTAGGGGTAATAAAGTTTAGGGTGTGTCCCAAGATGAGGGGTACTCTTTTCGGATCCTAAGCTATAGGATCGTAGTACATGGAGGGTCCAACTCTAAACCCAACTAGGATCCCTGTTTATGGAAATCGCCACATGTCAGGGCTTGATGCAAACAAACCTGCCAGGGTTTGTTGTTTGGAGATGTGTCTATAGGGTTTAGGGGTTAGGGGTATATAGGGTTTATAGGGTGTAGAATTTAGGGGTATATAGGGTTTAGGGTTTAGTGTTCCTTCTGCTCGAGAAAGATTTGCAAGGCTCAGTTAAGGGCTTGGGTTCGCCTAAGCTCCAAAGCCTAAACTCCTAAGCCCGAAACCTTAACCCCAGTATGGATGGCCTGCAAGCTTTTTCCAGCGTTCTGAGTTGGGATCCGTCGTACCAGGATAGCACGGTTTGAGGTTTAGGGTTTAGGGTTTAGGGTAGTGCGGGACAGATGGCTCTAGACTACAATTATTACCCGTATCTCTATATGGGTGGCTGTCAAAATTATGGTCCCTATTTTTTGGGTCCCTATAATAATACGGCAAATAATATTTAGGGTACCCATAAAGGAACCATAATTTTGACAACCACCCATATCAGTATTATATACGGCTATGTTTACTGGTATATTGCCATTCATACTACTGCTACAACTACTGGTACCACTATATACTCAACCACAGACGAACACAGGTCTGGGAAGTAATCCCCTAAACCTTAAAAACTTTACAAAATACCATCAGAAACCCCAACCTCAACCCTGAGCACCTGCAGTGAAAAAGCTGCGGCTAAGGAGTTGCACCGGGTTGGACGATGCTTGCCGCACGCTTATGCCAATCTGTGTAGGGTTTTAGGGGGTTTTAGGAGTCTAGGGGTGAGTCGTCTAGGGGTGTAGGGGTTTAGAACCCTGAATCCCAAACCCTAAATCCTAAACCCCAAACCCTAAGCCCTCAACCCTAAGCCCTAAACCATAAGCCCTAAACCCTGAACTGGGCTGAGAGCCAAGGACCCCCATCGACAGGTAGGAGCCAGACCAAATAACGATATGGTTCCTTTACCGCCCTCTGCTGCAGCATAGCATTTATTGCGGGATCCTGTACGCCCGCACGGTCTAAGGCTTAGGCTTGAGGGTTTAGGGCAGCCAAATAAAGACCAATGAGGGCGTCTTTCGGCATTTTTTGGGGGCTTATCTAGGCCTTGTTTGGGGGAATGATCGTGTGCAACAACCGAGTCCCACCTTAAGCGAAGAAGACTTCCTTGCAGTCGGTGTAGAATGTAGTCATACTGACTTTTGCTTCTTGTTTCGTAGACCCACTCGAACTAATCCAAAGAGTTCTTTTACCTTTAGGACAGGTGTGTAGATTTTATGGTGTTTCCTAGATAGGGGCGAAACGAAGGCCCCAATATATCGCAATCCTCTGTGGGATCCCCAAAAAGGGACCCCCAAATTTTGGAAACAGTGAATCCTGAATATCCTAAGCCCTATAAAATCAAGGCTATATCCCCTACATCTCCCTCGAAAGGGACGCCTAATTACGCGTGCATGGAGTCTTGAGGTAGCCCCGGCCTTGCGCGGATGTTCTGAGGTCCAGGCAGGCGTAAAAGGCGTGGAAGGTCCCACTTTACGCGGCATATGGTTTAGGGATGTTTAGGGTTGGTTTAGGTTTAGTGCTGTTGTTTCGTTGCGGGTCTTGACATCCTTTGTATTGGGTACTTGAACGTCTCCTGTACGAGAGAAGCACCTAGAACAACGTCCTGCCCGCACGCTTTTTAAAAGTCCCTCTTGCCAAGTATAACATTTATCCCCACACAGCCCTTCGCTCTAACCCCAAAGCCTCAAAACTCCCAAACCCTCAAATCCCAAACCCGGCCCCGCAAGTATCTCATCCCTCTGTGGACGCTGACGTTCAACTCCTTTGTCTCCTATCACCTGGAGTCCGGCATCCCTGTATAAATCTGGCATCATTTGAAGTATGTGTGTTGTTATTTTGGTTTCTGGTAGGCCCATGTAGGGCTCCTTAGAGTGTATATCTTAGGCCTCCAATTAGGGGAGGGGGCCATTAGAGTAAAAGCCTACCCTGCTCAGGATTTAGTAACTGCAGTTTTTGTATTTTTGCTTGGTTGGTAGGTTTCGCATTGTTGATAGGCTTATTATAGGCTTAGAACTTGGTTGGGGTTGCGCTCTACAGGATTTAAGGTCTATCTTCTTCAGGGTTTCTAGGATTTATTGCTTCGGGTTCGCGGGGGTTGAGAGGTGGGAAGATCAAAAAGGTAGGTAAACTCAAGGGGATTCTGGGTTTCTGTACTTAATGAAAGGGTTCTAATGGGAACCCCAAAGAATATAGTAGGAATAGAACAGAATCTATGGACCCTGGTAGGTGTGTTCTTACTATGTTCCTTTAACCAATGACCATGGAACACAATCGCGGTTCCCACTCCATCAGATACGCTAGGGCAAGGGATTACTTGCGAAATCCTTCTGACGAGGCCATGCCTCTTCCACACTCGAAAGGGTGATGGCTGCCGGTTGGGAAATGCGCCTTGATGTGAATTTGTCTCCTTGGGACTTAGCTTGGACCTTAGACCCTTAACCCTTTGGGATTCCCTCATATTCCTATTATAGGTACCCTTAGTAGGGGTCCTAAGTGCCATGTTGTTGTGGCAATGTACACCCCAACCTTTAGGTTTCATAGTCCATCCTGGAAGTCCCCCTGACCCTCCAAGTAGGGTTCTGATGCATCATGAGTTTCTTTTTTGGTGGGCCAGGGAAAACAGGAATGAGAGCCTAGGGATTCCTGCGGGTTAATATCCTGGGTTTCCTTACCGCCCTCCTGTATACTACCCCCCTTCCTGGGTACACCCTTAATTAGCCTTAAAAGGCTTTTTTATCCCTAGATAACCTTGCACAGGTTTAGGGTGAGTTTGGGACTGCGCGGGCCACCAAGAAGTTTGGCACAGTTCAGTATATGAGCCATAGTAACAACTCCTAGTATACCCCTTAATACGTGCTATAATACTCCCCCATAGAATCCCTCTAGAATCGCATTTTAGGCAGCTTAGATTACAGCTCATATGAATTTGTTGAACAATCGGGTCACACCTGTTCTTTCAGTTTAGGCTTCAGGGTTTGGCTCGGCTTCTGCAACTGAACATAGTCCCTAAACCCTACTTGGAGGGTCAGGGGGACTTGGTAAGTAGGTTAATATTGGGGATAATTGGGTAATTATATGGCTTATAGGGTAATAAACCTACTGTCTAGGTCCCCCTGACCCTCCAAGTAAATCTGGAAATCATCGTAGTACAGTATGCTTTCGGTGATGCAGTAGTGGCAAACAGATATCAGCAAGGCCTTCCACGAAGAACAAGTTTTTTTGTGCGCTCTTACACTTTCTGGCCGAGTGCGTGGAGGGTGGGAAACGTGGATACCTGCAACCCAAATACTGTAAGCCATGAGAATTTCCATGAATAACCATTCATCCCCAATCATTATACCCTACTTCCCTAAACCCTATTCTAACCTACTTACTAACTTCCCCGACCCACAAAATATTCCCAGAGAGCCGGTTTTTGCTTTGCAGTGCTTGCCTATCCTCCCAATAACCCTTAAACTCAGTCCGCAAAGGTCTTGACCCCTAAGCCAAACAACCTTGAAGGGTTTGGGGTTTAGGGTTTAGGACTGTAACCCTAAATCTAATTCTGTGGCCATCCGCTCCTGGCAACAGCACCCGGACAAGCTTAAAAGCCTGAAGGCTAGCATGACTCGTCTCGGGCTTAGGGTTTAGGGTCTCGGGTTTAAGGTTTAGGGTTTAGGGTCTAGGGCTTCGGGTCAGTGATTTGGCATGAGTCATGGAAGGTGACCCAAAGCACGTAAGCCATCAGCCCAACGCCAATTGTCTAAGGAAATTGCGGGTGACCAGCTTCCGCCATCTAAGTCATGCGTAGCCACTACACACAAGTAATATGTGTGTATGTATGTATGTATGTATGTATGTATGTATGTATGTATTCATATATATATATATATGTATGTATAGTGGTGGCTCCCCATCTGAAACTCCCGTTGCTAAGCAAATCAGGCGCTCCCCCTACACCCCTTAACTCCACAGGGTTTAGGGTTTAAAGGGTTTATAGGGTTTAGGGTTCGGGTTTCAGGGTTTAGGGTTCATAGGGTTGAGGGTTTAGTTCTACGCCCTACGTCAGCAGATGTCCGGCTCTGGAAGTAGGCAAGATGTCACTTAAACCTGGGCTAAAGGCTCCTTTATACTTTTCTTGGGCTAGGAGTTTCCTTACATGTACCTGTATATGTCTATACAGATGTTTATATATGTATATACATATATACACCTGCAAGTATGACCCTCTCTTCTTGTAAAAGGATGTGGGCTAGAAAGCCTCAGCGTTAGAAAACGTATATTGAGACGGCTCGCCCTCTAGAACCTACACTCCCCAAAGCTAACATGGACGCCCAGAAAGGTCCCTACAACGACCACTGTCCATTCAGAGGAGGGCAAACACCAGGATCTATATGAAGAGTCCTCCAACAAAAAGGGGTCCATTATGTAGATACTGTCCTACAGCATTCCCCAAATATTCCTGTTTTTGTTGGGTTATTTCTTGAGCAAGTGTCCTACATATGCCTGTTACAGGGGGGACAGTTGCAAAGATACAGCCAGCCAGCCGCTTTGTTTCAAGGACTGCACCCACTGCCACCAGTGCACGCCGGCAGAGGCAGGTATTAGTTTAGGGCTTAGGGTTTAGGGTACCCTGAACCCTAAACCCCATCTACTATAAGAGATCTTAGAAGAGGACGCCTCAAGGATCTTAGGTGCATGTAGGGACGATACGACGGTTGTTGGAGTCTAATACCGGTCACACAGAGATTGCTTTGAACAAGCCCTAAAAAGATTCTTCAGTTACAGAGGTTCCTTAGCGGATGTGCCCTCCCCAAACTCGCACGGAACCCTCATAACCCTTCTCCTCTAAAAATGGCTTTTGTGTTTCTAGTGCCCTTGTGGCGGTTCCATGTTAGTTTAGAGGAGAACATGCAGATTATGCTTGAAGTATGCTGTTACTCCACTGCAAGCTCCCTAGCTATTTCTAAAGAGGTTACCTTACAAGATCCCTTGTTGAGCAACATCCCTTATCTGGGCAATTCCTACGTAACCCCAATAACGCCCGAAATCCTCAACCCTAACCCCTAGAAAAACACATCCGACCCCAAATCCTAACCTCCAACTCCTAGAAAAAAACAGACCCAACCCTACACCCCAAATCCTAAGCCTGGAACCCAAGCAAACCCTTAATTCCGAAACCCTGCAAGGTTTAAAATGCTGCCCAAGCATTTTAAATTCATGCTTTAGGCATGAAGTGAATCTGGGACTTCCGCAGCATTGGGGTTTTGGGCTTCGGTTGAGGGGGCTTTAGGATTAAGGGCTTAGGGTTTAGGGCTTCGGATTTAGGGTTTGGGATTTAGGGTTCAGGGTTCAGGGCTTAGGATTGACCATGCCAAATCGGGTCGTAGTTGATCATGGCCCATATCCTCCATATTCGCTAGGAGCTCCTACTGGCGCGTGCCGTGAGCTGACCAGGAAGATCTTCGAGTCATGATGTTGATCAGGCCCTGAAACACTTTCTACGGCCCTAAACCGAACCCTAAATCCCAAAGCCCTAAACCCTAAACCCACGGCAGAAAACAGCTGGGTGTCTGCAATGGGCAAAGCTGAATACGCTTTTGCGGCTTGTGCGCATGTCCAACAGCCGCCTGACTGTGTATCCAATTTTCAAATATTATAGTCTCCCTTAAGTAGATGAACATGGGGTATATGGGGATTTTATTAAAAAAATACCCAAAGCCATATTCTATCTACTTACGGGGGACTATAGGCATATATAAAAGCATCCTACTACTCCAAAGTTTCCAATCGTTCAGGATGGGAACAAGCCCATAGGCCTACACTGCCGCCTCAAATGGCTTTAGCCGCTCAATTCAGGGTTTAGGGTTTAGGGTTTAGAGTCCTAGGGTTTAGGGTTTAGAGTTTAGGGTTTAGGGCCCCTCCGCTCTCTGAACGCCGATCAGGAGGAACCCAGCCACCATGTAGCCTTTGCCACACTTGGAGGGTCAGGGGGACTTAGTAAGTAGGTTAATAATGGGATAATTGTGGTTCTTATATGGCTTATAGGGGTTATAAGTTTTAAGTATACTTACTAAGTCCCCTGACCCTCCCAGCGGCCCTAAAAGATAGAATAGCTTGCCGTAAACACTTCAAGACAAGCCCTCGCCCCCCACGTTGGTCAGCCCTAGTATTCGGTCATGCAATGGATTACTATTTGCACACTATAGGTCAAGATACCTCACACCGGAGAAACATGCGCGGCCTGAAACTTTACATCACAAGATACAGCGTTGAGTTCCCTGCTAAGCTGTTGGCGGCGCCTACGCGCCATTGTTCAGTCTTCTCACTGTTTAAAAACCCTGAAAGGGAGCCTTGCCCTAAATTCTAAACCCTTGGCGAGGCTACACTCCCTATAGCTCTTGTTTCTGGTTCGGAGGTTCTGAGTAGGGTGTAGGGTTTCAGGATTTAGGGTGCGAAAAAACAAAAACCACGCATATGTATATGTGTATACGCACATGTATACATCAGTATGATCATGCATGTTTATATATATATATTAATCCATGGACGTGAATAACAACTTAATTAGTTAATTCATCATTTCATCATCTAATTATTTAGTTAATTAATTAACTACCAATAGTATTGTTTCAAATCAGCCTCGAAAGGATGTTGCTAATTGTTTCAGTCCCTACATTATTTTGGTACTGTCCGATTTAGAGCGTACCACCTTGAGTGTAGGACCCTAGATCAACCTTAAACCCTAAACCCTGGGTTTAGGGTTTAGGGTCCCCTAGATGGTAGCCATCGCCACTGCCCTTGGTCCCGAGATCTCCGAACTCCCCTACACCTATAAAATGTTAACTTTTGGGTTTGGGGTTTAGGGTATAGGGATCAGCCCAGCTAAATCCAAAACCCTAATCCCTTAACCCATGGATGTTGCAGGCAAAGAAGAGGCGGAATCGCATCTCTTACGCCGCTTGATGCACTTATAGGGTATACACTCTCGTGAAGAAATAGATGGAACCAAAAAGGACAGTTCGTGGACTACCATCCTTAAAATGTTAGGATCCATTGCCAGTTTAGGGGAGGATAGGTTTGTGCTTCAGAGTTTCAACTTTCCGGGGCTGTACCCCTGAAAGTTCCAAGCCTTATATGGACACCGATGTTGTTGTAGGATTCCATGAAGGGCTCTTGAACTCTGAGGGCGCGAAACAGTCTTTGAGTTGGGTTATGATGAGTTGAGGGTTTAGGGGTGTAGGCTTTAGGGATTATGGGTTTAGGGGTATAGGGGCTTAGAATTCAGGTTCAGGCGCAGCTGGGGCTAATTGCTTGAAACGTGTTGGAGGGCAAGCGGCAGAACGCTTCTTTGCATGATCCCCACAAAAAACTGTAAAGCCTTGCTTGCTCAACGGCTTCCCAGCAACCTAAACACAAGCAATGCCCTGCCCAAAGGGTCCATGTAGCTATATAGTATATACTTGGGCCCTAAAGTAGTTATATTGGAACCC
>CAJNIZ010009625.1:797-13151 GCA_905231905.1 Symbiodinium pilosum
TAGTAGTAGTCGTCGTCGTAGTAGCACTTGTGGTACGCATCCTTTTTGGTTTTGAATTTTTTTTAGTTTTTTAATTAAGGTATGGCAGCGTGAAATCCATGGTGGACGTGTAGTCGTTGTAACCAGGTCATCACGAGTTGCCATTGCGGCTGGATCAAACTTTTTCTCGGTTAGAGAGCATATTGTATTTGAAACGCTTTGGCCTTTTGATGCTCCGAAACTCTGATGCAACCTTTGCAGCTCGAGCACACACAGTGGGGCATGGGAAGTGCATTTTCGACTGGCCGCTGGCCAAGTGCTCAAAAGAACCACTGCTGCAGTGTCTGTATGCAAAAGGCCACAGACTGGAGACATGCGTTGGTAGCGTTGTGTGGCAAATTCGCAGAACTCCTCACACAGATGGGCAAATGGGGCGTACTCAGGACTAATGGAGCCATTTGAAATTGAATCAGAATTCCTCACGCTCGTGGAAGAATGGTGCATACCCTGGACCAATGGGGCGACTCAAAATTCGAATCAGAAACCTTTACGCTTTTGGACAAACGGGGCGTTGCCTAGTCTACTGGAGTCATTCAAAAGCTGAAGCAAAATTCCTCACACTTTGGGACTGATGGGCCATACCTTGGCCAAATGGGCCATCGAAATCTGTACCAGAACTCCTCACACGCTTGGACTCGTGGGGCGTCCCCTGGATTGATGGTAGACCAGCACTCTCCAAAACGCATACACCGCGAGACAGAGTAGCAGAAAACCCAAGCCAGCTGCCCTCCTCACAAAAACAGAATGAGCAAGAGACCACCGTAAAATGAGCCTCAAGTAGAGAAAGCCTATCCGCCAAAAACGTCAACAGCACCAAGCAGTCGCCGTAGCAGTAGTGGCAGCAGAAATCGTAAACCGAATAGCAGCAGCAGTTTTCAGCAGACACTGTTGCAGTGGTGGCGCTGGCAGCATTTTTAGTCATGTTTGGCATGTGTGCAAGTGAGAATATTGGTGCAAACGTTGGTGGAGAGGATTAAACAAACTGCAAACCTCTCATTCGTCATTCTCATCGTTATCGAGCATTTGAGCATCTTAATTGTGAAGACAAGCAGTCGGTGATGGTATTTACGTGAAGACGCTTGAGAATCAATCACGCAAACGCATCAGATTTGGCGATCTTCCGGGTCGCGCAACGCAGTTTTATTTGGACACCTATGTTGCGTCTTGTGCTTCAGAAGAGGTAATAGCACCGAAGAAGGAGTTCATAGACGAAGCGGAGCGCTGGTCAAGCATTTCCGGGATATCGTTTCAAGGCTTTGGTCCGCAACTGCGGGTCTCGCATTATTGTATTGCAATGTATGAGAGCACGTTACGGCGGGCCGTGGCGTTTCAGATGCTGGTGTATTGGGCGGCCTGGTCTTGACCTGTGCTGGCGGAAATCAGCCATCCAATGTTGAATGCAACAATGCGATTTCTTTCTGCAGGGATTACATAATTTGTCTTCCGTTCCGTGTTCCAGAGCACGTGCACTCTCCATTGGCGAGCATCATGTTTCAGACCACCAGCCTTGAAAGCAGCCGCTTGTTAGTTTCTCCGCGCCCTGGTTGCTGGTCATCTTAATCAGTGGGTCATGAGTAAGGAACTTCATGAGCAAGTCAGTTGTATCCCAGATGTTGTGTTCGAGCAGTCATGTAAACTCTGCATACAGTTGCAAGCCAGATGGACGATAGTGATATTGGCGTGCCACACCCCTCAGAAAGCTGTTGGCAAAGAGTCGTTTCTTGAGTTTCACTCGCTGAGTAGTTGTCTGACGTGGAGGCATCAACATCCATCACTACCAAGGATTGTCAATGACACACAATTTTTTCATGTTTTGAACCATGTTTCCTGAAGACCCAAGATCCGTATTACAAGGATATTTACAAACGGTTCGTAATCTGTTGAATAAAGCTAGCATTAGTTGTCGTGAGGCTTTCTTGATGTGAAGACACATTATTGTAATCAACACGGCCTCCGCGAGAAGCTGAAGCGTGCTTTGCCGTGTCGCGTAGAATAGCAAGCTTTGCGGGCTACAATTCATGACCTTTTTCTTTTCCCACACATTGATGATGTACAATGTACATGTTTGATGTTTCACGGTCTTCTTTACAACAGCTTGCACCCGAAACGCGGCCTCAGACTGGTTCCATCATTGGCGTCCTTTTCACCGGCGACGAGTTTGTGCTGCTGCACGATGGCAAGGTGAATTTCTAATTAATGACACGATATAGCTTTGACTTTGACATTTGGGGCATGTAGCTTGAGACCCTGAACTGCAGATTCGTGAGACAAGTGGTTGCCTTGCGGGCACCCGAAATGGTTGCACATATGCAAGGATAGTTCCTTCATGTTTGCGGAACCTTTCTCGTGTAACACACCTCAGTCTGATTGTATCTACCCGCCCCTGCAGTGAGCTAATGTGTTTCGGGTTCAGGGATTGGGTAATATGCCCGGTGTACAACATTGCATAAACGCGTGCAGTAACATATGCATGCATGCTTTTTCAATTCTCAAATGTTGGGGAAATGTATAAGAAGTCAACTGAGTCCTGTGAACCTTGAGCTCTAACCGCATTGAGCCAAGTTGTTCAACGCTTGGGTGTAGGGTTTAGGGTTTGAAGTTCAAGGTTGTGAGGCCCGTCCCGCCAAGCGCAAACGCAGAAAGCCCCGAGATTCGGACGTTTATTGTTTCACATGCTAGTTACTGTTGTGGCTTTGTAATGTGTGGATGGGCGCGTCCTAAGCTCCACGCTTGAGCGATTTAGCTCAAAGTTAGGCCGCTCCCGTATACCGCAAAACAGCATGAACCACACCCATAAGCGGTTTAGGGTTATGCAATTGAAGCCTTGCCAACGGCTCAGAGCCTTTTTGGCCCACATCTTCACAGATTCTCTTCAAACACTAGGATGCCTGCCTGAACAGCAGCTTTCTGGGTTTAGCGTTTCCGGTTGTCAGAGCCTCATAGTTGCTCACATCATGCAACGAATTCTTCAAATCACTGTTGTTGTCTCGTCCCCGGGTCGTGCTTGTTAAGCGTATATCCTGGGGCACGAGTTACCCCAAGATGTCAGGTTAATGGTCTTTGAACCCTCACCTAAAATCTGCAACTCTACGCCCTCAACACGTAACCCTGAAACCAATTTACCCTAAACGTCCAACCATGGATTGGGTAGTTTCCCCAAAGTGAACCCCCCTAATATAGACCCCACTGTGCTCCAATCCGTATGATGGGGACTCCTGTGAAGGAACCCCTCATTCTAGGAAACCCCCATTTCAAAAGCCAAGCCCTAAACCCAGAACCCCAACATCCGGAGGTTTGTGTTGGGGTCACCCTACAGAGGGTAATTTTCATATAGTTTCCATACACCCTGTATAACCCTAAGGGTCCAAGTACCTAATCATCATATACTTACCCAAACCTGTACTATAATTACTATTACCCAAAACCCATGTACCTAATTATTGGGTACATTGACCCTTTGGGATAGTTTCCACACACCCTGTATAAGTGTACGCCCTCAAATAGTTCCGAGCGTGTAATTCTCGAGTTTCTCAGGAACATGGTGTGGGACCCCAATGTAGTCCCCCCCACAAATATGTATGTGTATATATATATATGTATATATATATATAGTCCCCCTTAAGTAGATAGAATATGGGGTATATGGGGGTCTTGTTATAATATACCCAGAACCATATTCTATCTACTTAAGGGGGACTATATATATACATATATCTCTCTCTCTGTCTCCTCTCTCTCATGATTAGTTAGTATAGGGACCCCCCAAAAAATACACCTAGTTTTAGGAAACCCTAGACCCGAGCCCTTATAAACCCCGTATCCCATGTATCCTTCAAAGGTGCCCCCTAATTTTCGGAAACGCCCATATCCCAGCCTGCATGAAGCCGTGCCAGGAACGCGCCCGACTATCAGTTTGGAGCTGAGATGGATGAATACCTCCATTCTACAACGGTTTAGGGTTTTCATTTTGGGAATAGTTAAGGTTACTGAGGTGAGGGTTTTTTTTATGCCATACCCTAAACCCTAAACCTTCATTCCTAAACCCTGAACCCTGAACCCTAAAGCCTAAACCCTGAACCCTAAACCCTAAGTAATGAGGGGGATTAGTGTTCAAAGTCTGGAGCTTGGTTGCTGGCCTCACTGCCCCACCGTAAAGTGTGGCTTACATTGATATTGTTGGTGTCCGGATATTCTTAGTAGCTGGGTATGTAACCTTTAACCTTTTGGGATATATATATATATAATCCTACTATAACACAAAGGTTAACCTTATTGGGGCCAGGGAACTCAGCAACTAGGTATTAAAAGGCTCCAAAGCCCAAGATACAACGTACTGAGGGTCATGCAGGGTGTGTAGAAGTCCTAAAGCCTCATAACCCAAAAGTCGAAGCCCTAAACCCTCAATCGTCAACCCTCGTGTGGGGGTTGCTGGATATTGGTGAGAAGGGATCAGTCCGGAAACGGCTCGGAGACCTTGGAGTCATTTCAATTACGCCAGGGTTTAAACTCCCAGTATCCCCGTTACGTAATAATCCCCACACTGCTCCCCAATATACTCCCCTAAATAACCTGCCTTTGAGGAGTCTAGACTATATCTCATAGCATTCTGAACGGCTCATCATCCAGCAAGAACGGGTCAGATGTTCGATGTTTGGGGAGGGAAGACAGGGGTGTAGGGTCAAAGCAAAAAATCAGGTTCCAACACAAACGGATCAGAAGGTGTGGATGTGGTCTAGTATGAGATTTAACACATTACATTAATAGTATTTTATTTGGGGATACTATGGTACCCATTATAGAGTAAGATTATATCCTCCTTTTGGGGTGCAGTATTTTATATAAAGAATATTACCTTACTGGGTTTAACCACCAAAAAACGCTACTTACATGGGCTTCTGAATTCAAGGTTACAGGTGCCGCTTCCCTAGGCTTTAAACCACACACCCCAATTTAGGGTTTAATGTTTAGGGTTTCGGGTCCCAACTAAGTCCTTGCCTCACAGTATCAAATACAAGGTACACAAGCCAACATCAGATTTCGAGGATTTCATGCTCGTCTTCTGAAGGATGCTCTTACACAACAAGTAACTAACATAAAACGAGAAAATGAGATGACGCCACACATATTCCTATGCACCGAAAATGGGCTGCCAACCCTAAACTCTAAGGCTATCATGAGGGCAGCTTATACCACGCCATGGGATTCCACTGGCCGCTCGTAGCACAATGCCCTGCTACGCACCCTTGTGAGTCATAACTCTGCAAGACTATATGAGCTATAACCTAAACTGCTGACAGGGGACTTATATATGGGGATATATAGGGGACTACTATAGGGGTTATTAAGGGGAATACTAGGAGTTTAGACTATAGCTCATATGAGCGGTAGTCTAAAACTCCTGAAAGGCCGCTGATATAGGGTACTACATAGGTGCCGTAAATAGGGCTGATAGGGGGGGATACTAGGAGTTTAGACTAAAGCTCAAAAGGCTGTGGCGTCATGTACTTCCTGTCACCTCTTTTCGAGAGGGAGGAGCGTGGACTGAAGTTTCTGGTCTAGGATTTCTAGCAGGCTGGTTTGCCAACTCGGTTGCGTCAGAGATGATAATTAAAGTTGATCATCTAGCCCCCCTGAAGTAGATAGTGGCTTTGGGTATATTCTACTAAGATCCCCATATATCCCACATTCTATCCACTTAAGGGGGCCTATATCTATCTGGAGAGTTGTGCTGTATTGTGCAGCTGTGGAGGCTGTGCAAAGGCATTATGCAGGATGGAGATTTGCGACCTGATTATCTCCCTACTCCACTGAGAGTTTCATAGTTAGAGCCGTGGGGAGGTTTACTTGCAAAGGGAGTCCACCTTTAAATTGCCCCCAGAGCCTTCAAACCCTAAGCCCTAGCCCTAACCCTATACCCTAAACCCTAGACCCTATACCCCGAACCCTACACTGTAAACCCTAAGCCCTATACCTTTCAACCCTAAGCCACCTAGTCTTCAACCATTCTGAAACCCATCAGCTGCACCCTGAGCCCTTAACCCTACACTCTACCGGCGGTTTAGGATGTCGGGTTCAGGGCAAACTCCCCACCCTAATCCTCCTAAACCGGGCATGTCCTGGACTGCAAAACGTTAAATCCTACGAACTTACCTCTGGTCAGCAAGGAAAGTTATAGAAGTCCATCTAAAATTCGCAATCATCGAGTACTTTCTATTCCTTTCATTCTTTCATTCCCTGCTAACCGGAGGTACGTACCCAAAGCCCCCAAGCCCTTGATCACCTTTCACCCCTAAACTCCCACTAAATAACCATAAGCTCTCAGTTTCCATTCTATGTTCTATTGTTTGTTTGTTGTTTTCCATGTGTTTCTCTCCTCTCCCGGGGTAATATCTTTAAAGCCTGTACCCTAAGCGCTCGACCTTATATGTAACCCCTACATAAAGACTTTATCCCCATTTATGCTATCGGGGTAAAATCCCTAAACCCCTGAACCCCCAAGCACTGCAAGCCAGAGGTATCTCCTGGCATGAAGCCAGGCCATTTTTCCGACTTTCCAGTGAAGGGACACATCTATAGATATATACGCATGCAGGCATATATTAGGTTATATAGGGATTGTATAGGGAAGTATAGGAAATAGATAGGTTCACAAGAGGGTCTATGGCCAAAGGCATGGAGATGTAACGAGAAAGAACATGACACATAAAATGGAAATTGCTATTTAGGGATTAGAGCTTTGGGGGTTGGGGGCCTTTGGGCTTGGGGGTTGGCTTTAGAGGTTAGGGCTGAAGGTTTCGCAGGAGCAGCTTGGGGGGGGATTGAGATTGGGCTTGGAGTTGCAGTCTGAGGAAGTTTGGGGTCTAGCTATTGCGTTGGGGGCGTAGGCGGGCATGGGTGGCTAAAATTTGAGGTCATGAGCTAGGCACATTGGACGATGGCGATGTAGGGTTCCCCTGCATCTAACTTTTAACCCCTCTCAGCACGACCCTAGACCATAAACTCTAAGCCCTAAACGTAGGCAGACTCAGCGCAGGTATCCATAAAAGTTCACAGGGGTCGGTTCGTAGATACTTTGCTTTCTAGTTCCCTTGCTCTCAATGATAAAACCGCAAAAATGAAGTACATGGCATTTTCCATACAAAGCGGGAACCCAATATAGACCCCCCCAAATGTAAATGACGACCCCAAGGCAATTAGATGTAGATTCTTTTTGGCGGGAAACCCCATCTTAGACAGGTTCTACACTGCACACCCCTAAACTCAAAACCCCTGAACCCTAAACCCGTTCTACACGATTGCCCCATGTCAGCATTTCTGTACCTGCAACTTGCCCTTGAGCTCTAAGTGTATGAGCTATAATCTAAACTCGTTAAGAGAGCTATATAGGGATTGTATGCGGAACTATTATACAGGTTACTAAGGGGGATACTTGGAGCTTACACTATGACGAGTATAAGACCTAGCCATATCCTCCATCACTGGGGTTGTGGAAGTTTCCGGAAACCACGCATTTGGGGGTTTAGGGTTTAGGGCTACCTGGACCCCAAAAGTATGTAGAAAACTGGTCCAAAACTCACCCCCCAAAAAACAACAACAGGCTATTCTTCTACATATTTTGGGGTTCAGTTACTAACTACCCTAGCTGGTCGCCCTGTCCGTCCTTCTCCAAGACCTTCAGTCGAAGCTATAAGACTGTACCATGATTATGTTTCTCCCCGATGATACGCCCTATAAATCCTGCAAACTTACTGGCTCTTAGGGAATACGGGAATACCTTATGTAGGGATTATATTCCATCATTCCTTACTAAGAGTCAGTTACAAGTAAGTCATCATATATATATATATGTTTGTATATAGTAATTAATAGAGTTGGCCCAATATAGTAGCTTCAACTAAGTTCCTTAATAGCAACCCAGCCTAAACCCCGGAGGATGTGAACTTCCGAGGTTGTGATGGGGTTGGCAACATTAGCTTTTGAGCAGGTAAAGGAGGAGTTGTCCGACAAAGACGTAGCCTTAGCCTCCCTAAACCCTCCTGAGGGTCAAAGGACCCAAATGATAGGGTTTTAGGGCCCAAATGCTTTACAATTGATGGTATTTGGGCCCTAAAACCCTATTATTTGGGTCCTTGGACCCTTAGGGTAGAGTCCCCCTTAAGTAGATAGGCCTAGGGTTTAGGGTTTAGGGTGTAGGGATTAGGGTTTAGAGGAATATGGCTTTGGGTATATTATATTAAGATCCCCATATACTCATATTCTATCTACTTGAAGGGGACTATTATATAAATGCTAAACCCGGGTTCTCTGCCCACACCGTGGTTTCCATTCTGCCGGCGGGGGCTAGTTTGCAAAGGCAGCAGGTTAAGGCCAGGGCCGAAAGGGTTTAGGGTTGCAAGGACCCAGCCAAAGGAATCAAGGGTGGATAGATGCGCTATTGGCGTCACTGAAAGCAAGACTGGCATGAACATTTCACCCCGGAAGGTAGAATCCCAAAAAGCTTCTAATAATATTCCCCTCTGGTCCTCGTGTTATTGTACTTTATTTTTATATCCCAACATTGTGTTCTACGTATCCAGGACTCTACAGAAAGCCTGAATCCTAAACCCTGGACCCTACGAAAACCTCAACCCCAAACATTAATCTCTAAACCCCAAACCCTGAGCTTGTAAACCCCAAACCCAAGCTCTAAACCCTAAACTCCGAACCCAAACCCAAGCCTGAAACCCCAAATTCATAAAGCCTCCAACCCGTAAACATTTAAAGACTGAACTCTAAGCCCCCAATGGTAAGCCCAGTTTAGGGTTTAGGGTGTAATGTTTAGGGCTTGAAGCCCTAAGCCCTTCAACACCTAAACCACCCCAGAACAGATCTTTGAATCCTTGATTCGCCTTCAACAGGTCCTGAGGACCAGTTGCATGCTGTATTAGACCTGCCGCAGAGCCCAGGAAGCCAGGGTTGATCTGCTGGTCTTTAAGGGGAAGTGGTCCCAAACCCTGAACTCATGGGTTCAAGTAGTACCCCCTCTATGCTACCCCCCTTGGGTTCCATCCCTAAATAACCTTAATTAAGGGGGGAACCTAGGGGGGGGTAGTATAGAGGGGGGTACTACTTGAACCCATGATGAACCCTAAATCTTAAACCCTAGACCTTAAACCCTAACCCTGTTTAGGGTTTAGGGGACTACAGAGACGACCCCCCCTAGTTTCGAATTTAGCTATACATGTGTCATGATGGGGACAAGTATGGTCATGAGTTTGATGAGCTGTAGTTATGTGAGTTATAAGTCCGCTTAACTAGGGCGCCCCTGCTTGTAGGGTTAGGGTAGGGGGAGTGACTACAGGTACTATTGTAGGATTACGTTTCGTGTTTAGGGTTAGGGTTTTTCAGGATATTTCTAGGGACTCACTACCCTCAATCCCCCTTAAGCACCAGTAAGTTCAGGTACTGCGTTCAGACTTTACAGTTTGGCTTGAACTTTAGATGTTAGGGTTTGGGGTTTACGGCGTAGGGTGTTTGGGTTTGGGTGTTTGAGGGTTTCGGAGTTATTTAAGGTTTAGGATCAGGTACCTCAGCATGTAGGATTCAATGCCAAGGGCTTAGGTTGATTAATGTGGGAGCATCCGAAATTTCAATGTGCATAGGGGGTATGACAGGTACTGTTTGACAATAAGGGGGTCGTATCTTCCTAGTTGTTCAGGCGTCTGGTTTCCTCGTATATTGTACAGGACCGGTCCCTATACAGGTTTCCCCTCATCTAAAAGTGCAAATTTCCGTACTATAGAAGTCTCCTTGAAACCCAGCTTAGACCGTAGCTTTGGGATTCATATATGTTCCTACTATAGGTACCTAAGGGTTAACCCTTAGTTGGGTCCTAAGTGCCACGTAGGAAGACTGACTTGTCTGAAGGGCTTTTGAGGGAGAGGGGGGAGCGAACCTTGTTAAATAATCCTTATGTTCACTCCTGCACCCCTTAACCCCGCACCATACACCCTAAACCCTAAAATGCTCCTTCCCCTTCAGAGCACTTGCATTGAGGGGCTGGCTTGGGGACTGTCAAGCGATTCAGGGTTTGATGCTTTGTAGGGGCTGCTGGAATGGGTCGTAGGGTCACTAGTCACTATAGGGGGGTAAGGCTAAACCCTAAACCCCTCGACCCTAAACCCCTAAAGCCTTAAACCGTAAACCCCTAAACCCTAAAACCCTAAACCCCTAAACCCTAAACAAGTTCACGGGGCTGTCAAGGTACTACCGCAGGCTTCAGGATTCAGGGTGTGTGGAGGATTGAGCGTTTACTGTTCAGGGTCTCCTGGAAGAGCTATCATGACACGGCATAGATTTGTCCAAGCATCTTGATTGTTGGCACTATGACGGGTGGCCTGTGACTTTGCCTAGACCGTTCCATGCAGTAGTTTTGGGGAATCCCAATACCTTTACAAAACCCAGAATAACATATCTTGGTGGGTCCAGATAAACCCTCGACCCCCTATACCCCGATTCCTGAATTCTATACCCCAAACCCTAAACCCTGAACCCTGTGGAGGCTTCGGGTTCCAAAGTTTTTCCGGACTGCTCAGCTTTAAAGGTCTCGAGGTCGGCTCTTCTCTACCCAGACCCCCTCAAAGGATCCAAAAAATGGAACCCCCCAAACTGACCCCATTACTACATTGGGGCAACTATGGGTTTTTCAAGGGGTTCTATTTTTTAGATCCTTTAGGGTGTCTAGGATTTTTTGGGGTTCATGGGTAGTTGTAGGTAGGGTTGATGGTTCAGGGTTTTTTTAGGGTTTGGGTGTGGGGTGTAGGGTCCAGGGCTTGGGGTTTAGGGAGACTGTAACCTACGTACAACTTCACAGGGGCCTCCAAGCAACCAGAATTGCAATTTCAGACCGAACCCTATCCTCAGGAGTTTATTTTAAGGTCAGAAGCTTATGCGCACAACTAAAAAACTCCAAATGATCAAGGGGGTGCTGAGGGACTTCCGTAAAACTTGGCACCACTGCCCTCCAAAAATGTTGTCAAAGTTCAGACTTACCACCCTAAACCCTAAGCCCTCAACCCGCCATAGGGGAGGAAGTTGTCCTTCGCGTTTTTCTCAATAAAGCCTGTGAGCACAATGACCTTGTAAGTCTTGCCTAGACCCAGGTTAGGATTTAGGGTTTGGGGATTGAGGGAGGACAACCCATCTCAAAAACCTAAGGCAGGGTGCCGCCCGGGCAGCGTCCTTTGCCTCAGCCTCAGGAATGTGGAAGGAAGAATTCCATGTAGAGTGTAGGGCTTATGGCCTAAGATTCAGCGCTTCGGGTTGACAACTTAGAGCTCGAGGTTCAACATACATGTGGAGTTTTTGGGTCTACTACGGTTTTGGTGTAGGGTTTATAGGGCGTAGGGCATGGGACTTTGAATTTTATGATTTGGGGTTTAATCTTCGAAGATTTGACGGAAACACTTCTGCTAAGTATATAAGCGGGGAAGCCAGGCTTTGGAGAAAGTATGTGATGGTCAAGTGGTCTTCGCTGCAAAACACAGTACCTAAACGCAAAACTAGGTGAAACAATTGCCCGAAAAATTTTGAAACCAGACCAAAAGGCAACTATTCTATATGTTTCTGGGGTTCAGGTACTAGCAAGCTGTGATTTCCCTCAGGGTCCGCGTCCAAGTACCCCAATCACAAGGTCTAAGGTACCAAACGCATTCAGATTCTGGTATCTATTATAAAGGGTTTAGGAGATTTGGGCACTTGAGAACGCACTAGGGTTTTGGTCTGGGGTGGGCAGCTAGTCGCGTATTGTAGGAGCGAGAGACTATGGGGACGCCCCCCATAGTTGCCTAAGTGTACTTATAACTTGATTACCTGCAAATTTTGTGGTACCATCCAAGCACGGTGCTCGATTCTGAGGCCCCCCCTGTAGGCCGTGGGAGAGGGTTCAGTCTTATTTGTTTTATGGGCGTGCAAGGTAGCACAGCAGGAGATCCAGGTAAACTAAACACGTTACGCGTTATACGCATTATCTGAAAAAACTCCGAAACCTAAAACCACCCACAAACCCTGACTTCGAGACCGTAGACCCCAACCCTAAACCTTAAACCCGAAAATCTCAATGCTCATATCTGAACAATAGACCCTAAACCCTAGACCCTAAACATTGGTAGCTACACCTTGCGTTCCTATTCGAAGCAGCGAGCTGCGGATGTAACTTGCCATGACCTTGTTTATGGGTTCTGACATATGTATGCATGCATGCATGCATGCACGCACGCACGCACGCACGCACGCACGCACGCACGCACACACACACACACACGCACGCATGCATGC
>CAJNIZ010009628.1:0-13148 GCA_905231905.1 Symbiodinium pilosum
AACCGAGGAGAACCGAGGAGAATGAAACCCCCCCCCAAAGAGAACCGAGCAGAACCGAGGAAAGAATCGAGGAAAACCGAAAGGAATCGAGGACGCATATTTTCAGAATCGAGGCGAACCGAGGTCAATCGAGGCGTGGACCGAGGCGGACCGAGGCGGATTTCGTCCGACCTAGGCTCCCAGTCAGGATCTCGAGTGAATTTCTGATCTGAAATCAAATTTCCCAAGAATTTCCTACCCAAACCTTACTTTTCGCGTAATCTGATAGTCAAAACCAAAATGCGGGATTTTCTGGGGTTCTGCATTCTGCTGATTCACACAAACCAAACTGGCAAGCACTGCGCGCTGCTGTTGCTGCTGTTTTTGCTTTTTCTGCTGTTGGTTGCAAACCCCACACCCATGCACACTCTCTGCCAGTCTGAGAACACAAGCCTGCCAAAGGCCAACGCAGCCTGTGCGCAAAGCCAGCTCACACCTGCAAGCAGGGACGGTGGGTCAAGAGTTAAGGCAAGAAGTTCCAGGGTTTAGGGTTGAGGCTGTAGGGGCTTTGAGGAATACTTGTATCAGGCAGAAAAGCAGTCAGCTCAGCTGCGCACATGTTCATGCCATGAATCTATTGGCAACAGCATGTCAGCAAGTGTAGTGCGGAGCTGCGGAGGCTTGCACATCCGAAAAGGAGCCTCCAGCAACTTGCGCCCACCAGGAGAAGCAGTAAAGGCTTCAACTCAGCAAAGCACAGGACCAGACATGCGAAGCAAAAGCGTCTGCGCATCATGAATTCTCCTGTTGCTTGAAGAAAGGTCTGAGGCTATGGCAGGATCTGAGCACGCAAGAGTTGTCAAGGGCCTTAGCCGGTGTCTTTCACGCTCCAGGCACACAAAAAGCCAACGCTTCAGAGCCTACGTCTTCAACGCAAAGGATGCCTGGGATCCTGCGCAGCCCCGGAACAGTGCAAAGTGACTAAGCGACAGCTGCAATATTCTGTCCTTGACAGAGGCAGGCGTTAATCAAGTCGATGATGCTGTTGAGACATCACCTGTCATACCACGGAATGCGCAAATGACTTCACATCGCCTGAAACGAAAACATGGAAAGCGCACCCTCCCAGAAACGGTGCGAAAAATGAGGCCATGGCACTCAAGTCACAAGAGTCTCTGACTGCCTGTCAGCCTGTTTTAAGCGCAACCTCTCAGACACCAGCTCATGGCATTCAGGGTCTGCATGTATTACTATCATGGCTTCCAGCACCAAAGTTTTGAACTTACATGAGTCCAGCTGACATGACAGGATTGGCCCAGCAAACCAAAACTCATTCGCAACTCACAACTCTTCTCAGAGCACGCATTCAAACCAAAACTCGTGCACATTTTTCTGAGAGCACAACTCAAAACATGCTATGCTGTTGCGGCATGTTGCAAGCTGACAAGCACGCAGCGCAGGACGCAGGTCCCAAGACACGCAAGAAGGGAAGCTTTCTCAAAAAGCATTCTTTAGTGGTAGGGGCTTCAGGCATTATTTGAATCGGAACTGGAATCCGAAGAAGAAGCGCTTGAGCTATCACTGTCACTGGAAGTTGACGACTCTGGATCCGACGCAGCTTCATCTGATGGAGGAGCCGCACCCGACCCGCGCCCTCTAGCGCTGCCCTCTCCCCTGCTCTGACCCCTGCCTTCACCCTTGCATCCCTTGCGACCCCTGCCTCTGGACTTGGGCTTAGGCTTCGGTTTGGGCTTGGGCGTGTTGACTCGAGCACGCTTTGCAGGAGGGTCTGGCATATCCTCATCATCCGTGAGAACACGGTCTTCTGCTGGCTTGTTTGCGTCCAAATCAAACATGGAAGGCAGATCATTCGGAATGTGCTTTCTAAGGGCTTGATGGCTCTCCTTAGTTCTGCAAGTCCAGGCTTGGCTAACCCACCACTTCAGCATTCTAATGGCTTTCAACCTGCTATCTTCATCCGTGTAATTCATGGTCCACGTGCAAATTGCGCGACTTCCTGAAGCTGTTTTTGTTGAGTGAGAACGCCGCGGGCAATCACACTGATAGCCCAGCCGATAGCCCCCGCCTTTCAATTTATTCCTTGTGCCTTTGAAGCTGACACACCCCCAACGGAAAGAAGTGTCCAACTTAAAGCCTCCACCCCTGCGCAATGATTGTCTCACAAGCTGAGCTCGGGTAGCCCAATCAAACACCTCATCACCTGCGTCTGCTTGCATCAGCACAGCCTGCAGCTGTGCCTCATCCAAGTTGTTCATGGCAGAATAGAACGCACGAGGCATGAGATGTGGAATCGAATTAATTCCCATGGACAACAACTGCTCCCTGTGAGAAGCATCTTGGACTAGTACCAAGGACAGCATGTACTCACGATCTATGGTCTTGCGGCTGTTTGCAAGCACAAGTGTCTTGGCTGCAGAACACTGCCCTGCTGTGAAGGGCCCATACGCTGGAGGAACCGTATCTTTAGCACTCACACGCAATAACTCCCAACCCTGACTAGCCAATGAGGGCATCAAGGCTGCTGCTGACCGTTGACTGGGAACTGTGTCTTCCTCCAACGACAATAAAGCTTCAGGCCCGGATAAAACTTGTGTGACTTTCAAAGCGGCCAGACCTTTCGCTGTCAACTGGCACAAGGAATCATTTTGGCAAGCATATTCTTTGTCTAGCATGAACTTCAAAGCTTCCTCATCAAGCTCATCAGCCACAACATGATTGTCTGTAGAGGGCAACGCTCTAGCAACGTACAATTTGGAAACGCTAGAACGCAAATAGTCTTCTTCCAAGTCTTCAACACCTTCGAAAACATTGCCGCAAAAGCCGCCGTGAGGCTACCTGGTTTTGGCCTCCAAGCACAACAACTTTGCAAAGCTTTCTCCGTCAGCAGTCGGGACCAAGCAGCATCACCGGGCAGTGGTTCGAGAGATACTTCCAAACCCTTATCTTCAGGACTCATTTGCACAATCTCATGCTGGGAAACAGCGACATCTGAAGCTTGCAAATGTTTGCTGGTATCGCAAAGAGCAAACTTCCTGGCTGCTGGCCTGATGTTCAAGACTTGAAAAGCAATGTAGCCATGATCTAGCGCGTCAACGGACTAAGCTGCTCCTGCTGCCCCGTCCCCGGAAACCTCAACACCATCCTGCTCACCATCACACTGAAGCTGGCGCAAACTAAGGTCATCACCATCATCATCATCATCATCACGTTTTGGCACATCATACACAGACAGGGCCGGCAAAATAACAGCCACGAGAAAGTCATCAACATCTGACTTTTTTAGAGTATAGAAAGTGCCTGGCATGTGGTTGTTGCGAAACTTCTCCAGAAGGAGATGCTGCTGCAGCTGTTGCAGAGACGAATCCTCCGCTCTGCCCCCGCCACCACCTCCACCCCCGCCTGACTTCTTGAAAGCAGGCAAGCTCGGCAAGAACTGGGAAGGAATGTCTAAGTGGTACACAATTTGCTTGGCTACTTTGTCGAATGTTTTCGTGCTACCCAACAACTCAAACTGCCCGACCTGAGTTTCGACTGTTGTCCCTGCAACAACATCCACAATGTCTGGGTGACCCGCTAACCCCAAGCGTGGTAATAACTTTAAGGGGTGGTAGATGTTAGCACACAGGCCAGCAGACTCCTTAAGTAAATCAGAGCTGGCTGAAAGCTGCTGCAGGAAACCTGGGGATCTGTGGGCCCAACTTACTGCGACACCGCCTGCGTGAGGCGCGTGCTTCAGTTGCTTGTGTGTCTGCGCATGAAGTCTCTCTACGCTGATTTCGTTAACCGGAACGAAAAGCAATCGCCCAGCCTCACGCATGAGCAATGGCAGTTGCTGCCGTGGAGTACCGCTTATGAAATCAACAACTTCATCATGCAGAGGGCCTTCGTTACAGAAAGCACGGGTGAGAGCATGCGCTTGGGCCTTTACCTCATCGGACATTTGCAACCATTGCTGATAGCCAGACATGGCAGCAGCCCGGGCCATGGACTCAGTAGCATGACTGAGACCACAAAATACACGCGGTGTGCGTTCCCAACATGTTAACTCAGCCTGCGCAGCAAAAACGACATGCTGACGCGCAGCTTGGCAATCAGCAAGGATACGGGCCCTTTCATCTGGCGCGCAACCCTGCAAAGAGCCTCCTATTTCAGCTAGCTCTAGGCCCACCATGTTTTCAATCCACCGAGAAAATTGTCCACAAGCAATTTCTGCAGCACGAAAACTAGTCATCGGGCAGTGCACAATTTGTCTGGGCATTTGCAATCGCTTAGCAAGCTCATGGCCTCGAGGACCCCAGCCCTGGCTCGAAAGATCATGACATGGGCAGGTTTGCAACCAGTTGATCATGTGAGCAACAATGTTGGCTATCTTGGAGAACATGCGCTGCCAGGACCAAAAGAAATCCGACTTACATGCTTTGGAGGCGAGGGACACATTGGGGCCTTCAGGCTTCTGACTGTGGGGTCTTGGTTGCTGGTGCTGGCCTTCCTGCGCAGGCTCTTGCAAACCAGGATTATTTTGCTGCTGTCTGAAATGCAATTTCTCATCATCCCAAAATCTCCTCAGCGGGAACTCATACTCGAGCAAAGCTTTATTGCATGCTGCAAGAGACCCAAACCGCCACCCAACAAGAGTTTCCTCAAGACTCTCCTCAAGCTTCGCTCGCCACGCTTGCCCGGCAGGACTTGTCAAGCAGGATGCTACAAAACGCTGCCGAAAAAAATTGGCTTTCAAGCAGTTCACCAAAGCGTTCATGCCCGGATACACCTCTTCCCAGAATGATGGCATGGCATCGGCAATGCCTTTAGTGCAATTGTTGATAAAGTGCTGTAAACCATGGATCCCTAGTGAGCCTTTCAAATCAAACGTATCATCTGGTAAGCCTTCTGCTGCATCCCCATCACTCATGAAAGGGTCGCCTTGCGCAAAACTGAGAAACGCTCGCAAAGACACGGAAGGGGCACGCTGGACCCCAGCTTCTGTACCCTTATCTGTCACAACTGCCGTTGTTTGCAAGCCCAAGGAACGCATTACTTGGAAATCACCCGTCTCTAGAAACAATGCATGCAAAAAGGCATGTAGCTCATGCTGCAAGTCAGCCCTGCCGCTTCCGAGACCCACGGGGGGTAGCACATGGTGTTGGATTACAGCTTGCAATGTTTCTACAAGCGCCCGTTCTTCAGCAACCCTATCTTCATCTAGGTCATCTTCAAACCTCAAGTGACCAAGCTGCTGCAAGCGCCATGCGTTGATACAGACACTTTGCAAGGAATCTGCTGGAATAAAAAAATACTCAATCATAAGCCAATTCACATTTCCTTGGGGGCTGGAGTCCAATAGGAAGAAAAGAGCAGGCGGCGCATCATCAGCAGCATCTTGTTTTTTCAGAAAGTGGGTCGCATGAAATTCGCGCTTGTGCAACATGAACACGCAATCCAGAACAAAACGCATGTGGCCGAGTGTGGCTGCGCTGGGCACAGGAAAACTATCATCTTCCACAACTTGAAGGAAATAGTTGGCCTCACCTCCCAAGCCTCCCCTGAATAGAACATGTAGGCTGGCAATCAGGCTGCTTCTCAAAGCTGTGTCAGACTTGAGGTTGCTACACAACATGACACATCGAATCAAAAAGACTAAGTCATAACGGCGAAGCCCCCAGCGTGTGCATTCGAACATGCCAGAAGCAAGTGCTTCCAAAGCATCCGCATGCTGCTCTAAACTGGACACCATCAATTCCATGCTGACTTGCAGGTCCGCTGCCGGCATGTTGTCGTCCCTATTGCCTAAAGATGCCGCCCAAGACCTGACAGTATCTGACCGCTCGCGAAACTGCCTTGGATGCAGGGCAACCTGAGAGGAAGCAATGTAAGCAGGAAGCCGACCCCAATCCATGTCTTGGGCTGTTGTGAGGCAATGAGTACTTGCAGCTGCTTGGGGGGAAACAATAGCTTTAGGAATGCCGTGAGGCAAGCTTAAATCTGACCAAAGACCACGTGTGATCAAGCAAGCTAGAGGCCGCCAAACCTGAATGCCTACCACTGGCATGCTTTCTTCTGCGCCCAGAAGACCTAATCTCTGAAGTTCTTGCCGGACGGTACACACCTGCTGCGCTGAAGCTGTTGCTTCACCCAAACGCTCTACAAAACCTTGCTGCAACTGGAACAGAGGCCGTTTTGCGCAAACACTGTTTCCTGTAACTACAGCATCCACAGGCTGCTGCAGAGCAATGACATTTTTAATGATGTTGAATGCCATATCTGAACGAGCTGAAAGCAGCCACGCAAGCCTCTGCTCTAGGGATAGCATGGCAAGCACACCGTCAGGAATGATGAAAGAGTGTACGTTTACCACTCCCAGCACCTTGCCCGCAATGTCATCACAAGCAGCACGGTTTAGCCCACTTTGGGATAGGCGAGCATCTACTAACTGCATGGCCCCTGTGGAGTCTGTTGCCGTCAACTTGTTGACGAGACTTTGAAATCTCACCCGCTTCTCTCCAGCATTGCATCGAAATTTGTAGTCAGCATCTCGTCCCCACCGGCCCACTAACCACAACAGTACCATAACCAAACTAGTCAAGCAAGAGACCCTCACCATTGCACGGCGTTGCCTGGCAACTGTCTACACTGCGCAGTACAAATGAGTTACGGTCATGGTGCAGCAACGTTGCATGTATCTTCAAGCTTTGGGCTTACAGCTTGCTGAAAGGGTACTAACGGAAAACGTTGCTTCGAAAATTGTCGTTGCCAAACTATGTCATGTACTGGACTGGAACTTTGCTGTCGCTGTCTCATTCAGGCGAATCAACAAGCCAAGCGAATCACAAAATTGCCAAAAAAAAACTCCTGCAACATGGACATGCGCTCACATCACTCGCAAAAACAGTTTCCCTGCAGGACTGCAGGCTTTCGAAATCAGGAGAGCATAAGAAGTTCAAGGGTTAGGGGCTTACAGTGCTTAAGGCTCAGGGGCAATTAAGGTTTTTTGCCTCGGGTTTTTTTGTATGCCTTGCTATACACGGACAACTATACACAGACTGTACACGTGACTGAAAGCCCCAGGGCGCAGTTGCCTAGCTGCAGGAGAGCAGTCGAGAGCGGCGCCGGACATTGCCGGACATGTAGGGGTAGGGTTGTTATTCCAGGCTACGGTAGCATGGTCAGCATGGTCATGTTCTGGGAACCCAGCAATCCCTAGCAGAGCGGGCCCCGGGGAAAATCACTAGCATACGCTGCTGCTATCTCTGCGGCTCTGGCCCGCACCTCGTCGACTGGCAGGGTGTCCAACAGTTCAACAGAATCTCCAACACTCTGCAGCGATTGCTCGGCGCCATGGCTTCCCAGGATTGTTGCAGACCTAGAAGTTGTCGGCGAACGGTGTATGTGGTGGGGTTGTCCCCTTCGGGGAAACGCTGTGCACTTTGTCAGGCCTCTGTCAGCGTTCGTTGTTTCGAGCTGAGCTCCCACTTTCTTGGGTCGTCTCAGATCTTGCAGTCGGGCTGCTACGTCTCTGCCCACATTCATCTCCACCACGGCGCTCGGCAACTTGGGGATGTGTTCAAGTAGTCCTGCGTCGGATGTCTCTGTCCATGCGTTGATCACTGCTTACATCTGTGGGGACCCCCATCCTTCCGTCACCTCTCTAAGCCGCCGTGCGGCGGACTGCACTGCTCTCTGGTCCTGGTACCTTTTCCCGCTCGTCATACCCAGAACCACCCTTATTGGTCCTGGCCTTCTTCGCGCCGCGAGCGCTCTGATCCAGCGCATGATCGATGGCCGAATTTCTGCCAGCGAGGGTCTCTCTACTGGTTCCACAGAATCGGTGTCATTGCTCCCCCAACATGCATCTTTGGTTCTTCTCCCATGGCCACCATAAGTGTCAGGGCCGGCTCCACGTTCTTCATCTCGTCCACGCTGGCCTGGACATCTCTTCTTCTTCTACGGGCGAAAAGGGCCCTACGACCCTTCCGGAACTGGATCTCTCTTTCATTGTTTCATGAAGGCTATGCGCAGGCGGAGGCCCACGCGAGCTTCAATGCCCAGCCTCTGTTGGGCCGACTTTGTGGACTCCACCCCTCTATGCCCCACAGTCATGGTAGCCAAAGTTGCGGAAATGTGTTAGGGGCCGTATTTGGGAATTGGAGTTTTGGGGTGTGTTGACTGTGAGGACTGGTTAGCACTGTTGACCACCACGTGCCCAGTTGGGGAAAGGTAAATAAGGGGTGTATTGTTTGGTGGCCATGTGGTTTGTGGTGAAACTTTGACACTGGCATGCTGACACAGACTTAGTATTGAGAGACGACTACCAGTTCCACCTGAAACCTTGCTTGTAAACAGACTATTTGACCCCTTGCTTGTTGTGGTGATAGCAGCCGGGAGCCTCCTTGCCTGGTTGCCACTTAACTGGATTGACGGGGGTGGCTATGTGGTATACATACTAAGGTACGGTGGGACTAAATAAGGCTAGGGAGGGGCCTTGTGCTGCGTTATTGCAAGTTGGTGAAGCACTTGTACTCCTCAGGGCTCTCAGTTCTCCTTCTGCAGGTGAACTTCATCCGCTCCCTCTGGCCATCCGTGTAAGTGGCGCTGCAAAAATGTGCACAGTGATGTTGCGTCTTGCCTGCGGTGGTGGCGATCTGCTTCTGTGGCTTCTGTGATGGCCTGCGGGTGTGCTGCTGGCTGGTGTGTGGAGCGATGTCCGTAGTGGAGTGATGTCGGCGGTTGGTGGCTGGCTTGTGACTGTTGCCGCTGTGGTTGTCGGCTTTTCTTGCTGACGGCTCGCTTGCGTTGGTTGTTGTGGTTGTACAGGGTAGCCCCGGACCCACGATGGTTGCTGCAAGTGCTGGTCGGTATTGTGCTGTGGCTGGGTTGTGCCGTTTTGTGGGTGGAATGACCTTCTTCTTCTTCTACAGGCTATACTCACCCCTTACGGGTGAGTCGGGGTTACACCCCGAGCCCGATGGTCCGCTGGTCTGTTGTGCTGGACCGGCTTGGAGTTCACCGGAAATTGACACAGACCCCCCCATCTTCTTCTAACCCCCTTTTCCGGTGCCCTTGCCTGTTTCCCGCGGAAAATGGTCCGACGGGGCTGTTCCCCGAAGAAATGGCTCACTCTAGGCCTGGGAAGGTTAGCAGAAGAATGCGGAAGACCACTCTTAGGGCTCCCTATTTCAGGGTTTTCTTCCACAACGACTCAAGCCGCAAACCTCGTCAGGAGAAACGCGTTTGCTACGTGGCCGAGGAAAGGCTGAAAAGTGATTGTGATCAGCCATCGGTCCATACTTCCCACTAAACTCCGCTCCTCAACAGGCATCAGTCCCTACTTCCCACATCATCACTCTTCCCTGCATCTCACTGCCCATATTGCTGCACTTTACTGAGCAACTGTTTTGCGCTCCGTAGTCCGGCTAATCTGCATTGCCATCCTTGGCCTCTAATTCCCTGCATCCCGCCTCTAAGAGTTTTCAGGAAATTACTCCATCAAACCTGATTAATTAATTTCCTCTCAGACGTGGGCACCGCAAATTATGCATTGGTCACGGTAATGGTTCGGTAGCCGCTCTCCCCCCAGAAAATTTGGTTCCCGGGTTCTGCGGAATGCATGCTGAATTCCCTTACCTGTCCCTCACATGATGCTTTTCTCACATGTTCTGTATGTTCAGCTGGTGCCAATGGGCTCGGTATCTGATTGTAATCATATCCACATCTCAAACTGCAGTCCGCTGACTCTTATGCAGTCTGCTCCCTTGTCTCACGCATCCAGTAACTCAGCCTTCCTTCTGTAGCCATACTTCTCCAAGACTTGTTGTACCCTTTGATACGCTTCAGCCGTACGTATTTCTGGCAACCAGGTTTGTAAGTATGGGCCGTCTTGTTTGCTCCTCCGCTGCCATAAGCAAGACATATGTCCTCATCTCCCTTTGTCATCGCCTCCTACCTCACACCTTCCACTTTGCATTGCACTGCAGCCGCGGACAAAGTTGATGAAAAGGGCTGGTCTTCTCTGACTCCCATTGTCAGTGATGCTCGTCGCTGGGTTGCAGTAAAACTTGGTGCATCCTTTCCGGTTCCTGATGGCTTTCTCTAGCAACTTCTCCGAAAAACCCTTCCTCTTGGGACCCAGATTTCACTTACACAGCCCTGGAGGATTCGTCCAGACCACCCCTCCACAGTACCCCCCTGGAAACAACTTCAAAAAATTTCTTTTTGTCCAATACAATCGGGTTCTCATCACCAGTGACAGCGTGCTCCCAACATATCAAACAGTCAAGCAAGCTCCCCGTTCGAGATCACTGCTCCCCCTTTCAGGACCAAAAATGTTACTGCCGCGGGAGGGCTCGTGTCCCCCGATTTGATTTAAAATGGCAACGGCATGTTGCCCAAGCCCACCCCCCTGAGATGCGCGTCCACTCCCTAGGAAGCCAGGGAAGTCCCCCAACCTCCCAAGGGGCCGGCACCCAGGACCTCCCCAAAGGAGAGGCGGCAGCAGACTTGAGCCAAAATGGCTACGACTCCACCTTCTTCTTCTTCTTCAGGCTCTGCGACTCCACCTCTCTCTCTCTCTCTCCGTCTCTTGCTGTATCTCGACCTACGCAACTTATCGGTTACTAAGGCCGTCGCTACAGACAGTAATTCCCATCTTCTCAACGTTGTCGAGCAGCTGAAAAAGAGGCCTCAAAGAAGCAAACTTGCATAGGTGCAGTCAGAGGCGAGCCTTCTACCTAGCCAGCAGCTGGCTGAGCCAGCAACCCCACCACATGCAGATCCTTGGCGGTTCTTCCGCTGCTGCGACACCAGCATGAGCTGGGAGGCTTAGCTGCCAGCTCGCCGAAATAATTCGGATGTTGGGAGAGTTTCCACAAGCCAGCTTGGATCCAAAGACCCTTGTTGCGCGGGTCAGCCTCGTAGCTGTCATTTCGCCCAACTGAGCAGCTGCAGCCAGACCCCTACATCTGCACAGCCTGGAAGACTCTCTTTTGTATGTCTGCGGTCACCTGCATCCGAGCAGAGTAACATGGTAAAGTGCACACTTTCTCTGCAGACTCTGAGCCTGCACCACGAAGCCAACACCCCACAAGCTCCAGCCCAGAATGTCTCGCCAGGAAACCTGATGTGACTGAGATCGCAACACGAATGCCGACGATGTTCTTCCCCAGCCCAATCCTGTAACAAAGAGGGTGAAAGCGCACTGCAACTTAGGCAGTTCAGAGCACCCCGCTAAACAGTCAGAAGAGAATGGAGCATCAGAACAAGAGGAACTAACCCACCCAACAGAGAATTGCGATTTAGAGTTACGCTTGACGTAGCAACCCAGCTCATGTTTGAGGATGAAACTGATTGAGAGCAGCCCAGTTATTCAACACATTTCACAACCTTTTTCTGGCTTGGCTTCTTCCAAAGAGCGGCAGACAAGATGCAAAACCACGCAGGGCCATGCCCTAGAATCATGAGACGGCTTGCATACGCGGCCTCTCTCTGCATTTCAAGGCACCCGAATCTCTTCTTGCGGTTGGGACAAGCCTTCTTCAAGCTGGGCCTGCAAATCATTTGGATGATATGGGTGCTCCCAATCCGCTCATCAATTGGCCTCCTTGACCGCTGGCTTGACATTTGAAAGGTATACGGGGAGGGCAGTGAGCAGAATCCAGAGCGCCTGTCAGAGTTTCTCTACGCTCGGCCAAGTCGACTTAAAGCGACCTGGACGGCCCAGAAGATGAAAAACTTGCCAGGTTGCATCTTCACCTCGCGCCCAGCGATCCTTTCTTTTCTTAAGGCTAATGCAGCACCAGCCTTATCAAATCGGCTGTCACCACCATCATGAAGCACTCGCCACAGGAGAAAACCTTCTCACATCTCCCCAGCAAATACGGCAAATGCAGCATCTTTGGGTCTGCGAACACTTGCTTTTGCGAATGCTCAGGGGGTCCCGGCTGCCGAGACGCAGTGCCCAGGCCTGAAGCTCTCCACACCACGCATGTTCAACCCCCCACACACTCCCCACACCTCGCATGAGCATGATAGAAATCAGTATGTTCTGCCAAGGGCCGCGCAATCACTAGAGCAGAGTTGACTTTACACCTGAACTCTGAATTCTCAAGACACTCACAATCACTTAGCATGAAGCCGGCGAAGCAGGTGGGGCATGCACAAAAAGGCGTGGCCTTGTGGTTCGCCCACCGGCTCGGAAGGAGAGGAGGACGCAAAGCACGTAGGTCAGGCTTTGCAGGGCGAATGTAAATCAGCTGAGATTCAACCAGGTGCATGTGCCACACCTTGCAGACACGTCGTAGAACTTCTCTGTTTGGAGAGCAGCTGCCACTGCAAAGCAAGCAAATTGGACCTGCAGTCGCCACGGAAACTGAGCAACGTGGCCCTAGGATGTCCTATAGGAACGTGAGGCTCCAACTGACGCATCCACGGCAGCCACCTTCCACGCATCTTGGCAAGAGCAGGACACTTGAATGGATCGGCGGTTGGGGCCAAGCCTGGCCAAGTGGGCCGAGAGAGCTCATCGGCATGCCCATTCTAACGGGGGCAGGCAGGCCCCTTACAAGAGCCAGGGGCCGACCTATCATTGCCCTTGCTGCAAGCCGCAATGAATGAGCCAGCTCTGCTCAGAATTCTGCAGCAAGGCGTGACCGCAAATCTTCACAGTGGTCGTGAGGCCTGTTCCTGCCCTCTGATGATCTAATCCTTGTGCCTTCTCTTGCAGTAGTTTCTGACAACGCCAGGATTCCTGTCTTGGTAGCTTTCCAGAAGCAGGAAAGGTGGTCCCAAATCACTCCAAAGATCTCCAAAGCAATGCGAAGCCCAAGCAAGGTTCTTTGGCTGGCGCGGTGCCTGCTCTGAAAATTCACTACTCCTGCCGCGCTCACTGGGACTCAACTTCAGCAGCACCTGTCAAACGGGTGATCAGAGCTGGACTTTGAGAGGCGTAACTCCACATTAGCGACAAGTACTCCCAACTTTTCTCTGTCAAGCGCCACGTGCCAGGGTTTCCACATGTTTCTGTACAATCCGAGCCCCTTAAAGTCCCAGCTGTGCCGGCAGATCGGTGAACTTCTCTCCGAAAGTTGCCTCCTGAACACACATCCCAATGGTTGCCATCATGGCGAGGCGTCCATTATTCAGCTCTTTTGTCTTCATGT
>CAJNIZ010009629.1:0-13148 GCA_905231905.1 Symbiodinium pilosum
AAAGATGAAGGAATATGTTCTGAATGCATTGTGGGACGTGAGCGAAGATGTTGGCAATCTCCTTGATGTGGTGTATGTGAAGGTGAAATGATGTGGGGTTGTTTGTGAGACGAAAGCTGTTGCCTGTGCCGAAGTACTGTAACAAGAGATGGCTGCCCTCGCGAAAAAAAGAGCCGGCTGCAACATCTGCAAGCTGCATCGTGCTTGCCGGGGCTGGCTGCTAGATCATGTCTTCCGACGCTTTTCGTGGCTGAAAGTTAATTCCAAAGTCTTGCAGCTCGCCATGTTGACGCTGGCGCTGCTGGTCTGTGAACTTCTACGTCCGTTTGCCTTGCGTGACCATTTTAGTGGCAATGAGCCTTATCTGAGTCGTGTGCGGTTCGTGACTGCAACTTTTTGCATTACAGGCTCTCAACCCCCGCTGCGGCTCAACTGTTGTTTAACGCTGCAGGATGAGGCCTGCGAATACCAAGCATTCCCGCGCCTTGGGCAGCAGTCAAAGGGGTAGGATGGGGGGAATCTGTAGTCATGATCCGTAGCAGTTTTTAATTTCGCGATGTTTCCAAGCACCTAGAGACCGGGAGAAGAGGGAAGCAAACAGGTGGGCGAGGTGCAAATCAGCAAGGCTGACAGATAGTCAGAGAAGGAGATGTTCAGGGCACTGCCGCGAGCAATTGCTTTTGAAGCTGCGAGCAAGGGTTCGCGCAAGCCAGCTCGCCCATAAATCGGCCGAGTTCGTGCAGAGTTCCGCGTGAGGTTCAAGGCATTACAAGACCATTCCCCAGACATATTGTATACGATTCACCAGAAGCGGCGGCTCTTGAGTCAAGTTTAGGGAGACTGCGTAACAGCATGTGGGTCACGGAGGAGCAACGCTGACAAGTACGACGCGAGCTCGCTGCTGATCAAAGACCCCGACTTCAGCTTCTTTGAGTCGCGGGAGTTCTTTGTGTCCGACGACCGGAGCTGCATTCCCTTCACTGGCCTCGCCATGCGACAGGCACCCCGTGTTGGATCAGCGAGCACCCAGCAGCCCCCATGAGACTCCGAATGATAGCGTGGCTAGGTACCCAACTCAACGGAAGCCAAGCGTGCTCAGCTGCAGCAGCGGTTCAAGGTCAAGCAGATCAAGGACTGCGGGACCTTCCCCCCGAATGTCTGAAGACCGTGAAGTCACAGGCCCTGAGGTGAGATAGGGCATAGTGGCAGCCCTGAATGAGAAGCAATGCTGATGTGCTAAGGGAGTGGGAACAGAAGACTGAGTCACGGCCCCGGTCCTAGGTTCAAGTGGAGCAGCTGGAACAGCTGAATCCTTAAGACCTTGCCTGACCGAAACGTAGCAATCCGAAGTCCCAGGTCCCAAACTTTCAAAAACAAGCATTCAGGCATCTTCGTGACTGTTGCTGTAGACTCACACTGTGGCTGCATTGTTCCGCAGAAGGTGTCCTGCGCATCTACATAGTCTTGCCGGCAGGATGCCTTGGGTGCGGCGAAAACCCAAAACCCCGAGTTCGCGAAAGGCGGGGTGTGTAATGAAGGATTATGACGAGGTGCTGGGATTTCCATAATCCACTTCTGCCTCCAGGCCGAACTAGGCCCCAGCAAGAGCCTCACAAGCCCCCACGCTTTGCGGTTCGCCTCAAGCTTCCGCCAGACCAATTCCAGCAACTGTTGGCCTCGCAGCAGACCATGGAGGTGCCACACGGCACGGAGTCAGACGCTTTGTTTTGTCTGCGGCCTGGAGGCTTAAGGGTTCAAGGCCATTGGGTGTAGGATGTAGGCTTTAGGACTACATAAGGAGTAGTAGGGTTTAGGGTTGGGGACCAGTTCTTGCAGGCACCAGCCATTGAGTTGCACCTCTTCCCCAAGGAGCCCCGAGACCCGAGGCTCTCAACTGCGGGAGTGATTGCATGGTCAATGTGTTTCCCCGTCCTCTTTTTCTTTTGCTGATGTTCAATCATGATGTTATCAACTTTGATTTTACGGTTTCGTCTGCGGTTTAGGGTCTGTGGTTTGGCTCCGCCTCAGGTTTCGCTCAGTTCCACCCGCTTCTGCTTTTCCACGTTTCCTTCCGTAAGCCTTCAGGCCTTGACCTATACTGGCTCACGTCCTAAACCTAAGTCAGCCCCAAACAAACCCTAAAGCTCGACACCCTATAGATAGCCCTTAAGCCCAACCCTGCATCCTCAAAACTTCCAGCCCAATGCTCCTAAACCCTTATTCTACAACAGGCCATTGCCAAACCCCCAGAAAGCCCTAAGCCCCATCTGCATGCACTAAGCTCTAAACCCAAAGCCCCGATTAAAAAAAGCCGGATCCAAACCTAGGAAACATGGCACCATACCTATAGTAGCCAAACTTGGCGAGTAAATAAAGTAATCCATGAGGCCCATGCCTCATCACACCTCTGCTGGCCCATTCCTATTTGCCAGTGCCAAAACCACGTTGCAGCCCAAGAGCCTGCTAGGTCCCCGTGGATGGCGCTGATCGTTCCCCGGGTCCGTGAGGTTTTCGGTCGCACACTTTTCCTTTGCCGGAGTCCAGGACCTTTGCCACAGTGCGTGGCCAAGCTGGCGTTCGAGCCACTGCCGTGGAGACTGGTCAATTTGCTGGGCGACTGGGACGAGACATTGGATCCGTTCAGGTCCACACCGTGGAGGCTCCTTCTTGCGGCTGAGGTTCTGGGTCTTTGCGCGGTTTGCATCATGCTGGCCCGGATTGTCATGCTAGCGTTGGAACTTGGGCGGAACCTAGTCAAAGGAGACAGGACCGGCGACGAGAACATGAATGTGCTCCTGCAGGAGGATCTCCCAAAAAGCGTGAGGCTCGCTGCGCCTGCCAATGTCTACGCAGAGCCCTGTGGAGACCTACTTCCTGACTGCTTGGACCCCCGCGAGAGCCAGCGAAGCGTAGTGGTTAAGGAGATGCGGCGATGCTCTGGAGCCCGCGCCAGATTGCAACATTTTTTGGACGTGGCTACTTATGGACTCTCGAAAAAAGAGGCTGTCTGGGGCCGCCTTGAAGATCCCGAGGGCTGGATCGTTCTCCTGGATGCGGAGTTTTGTGGAGTTCTTGGCACGAAGGCGGACCCCGCCCCCTTCTACCACCCAGACCTCCTGCTGCCCGTAGGGATCCTCCTCCAGCGCCAGATCATTCTTGCAGCCAGCCATGTCTCAGCTCAGTGGATGCTGTTGACCCAGGCAGCACGGTTCGTGAAGATGCCGATCGTAATCCTCCTGTCTCTCACCGCTTTCTTTATGCATGTGATCGTGCTGGAGCGGCAGGAGAGACTAATCAGATTGGGAGCCCAATACAACGAAGTGCTGGAGAGACAGACAAAGCGGCTGCAAATCCCTGAGGGCGGCCATTTCTTCAACCTTGCAATCCTCTTGGCCTTCATGAGCGTCCTAAGTCTATTAGGCGGGGACGGCTCTTTTAGGGTCTGTGGTTTGGGGTTTTGGGATCAAACTGCGCTTGAAGAGCACAGCGAGGGTTCGCACGTCGACGCTGCGTTGTTGTGCGAAGGGAACGAACCACAATGCGTTTTGTTTTTTGGCTTGTTTTTTTCCCCTCGCTCACTCTCGCACACTCTCGCGCTCTCTCTCTCTCTCTCTCTCTCTTTCTCTTTCTTTCTCTCTATCTCTCTCTCTCTGTCTCTGTCTCTGTCTCTCTCTACGTTTTCCGTTTTCTGCGATGTGATGTTCTAATCTATCGTGTGTGCGATCTACGCCGCCAGCCCGGGAGTAAGTGCGCCCCGACGCAGGCACCAAACCAAACTATGAGCGTGCCTAGTTGCGTTAATTTTCTTTGGAGGGCCCACTTTCTGTCTTGCAGGAAGTGTGCCCTGTTGAAGAGTAGCTGCGCAGCCTGCACCAGATGGACCAACAAGCTAGCAAGCTAAGACGCAGCAAGCAAGCCAAACAGCCGGGGAGCCAGCAATCAAGCGAGCGAGCGAGCGAACAAGCAATGAGAAAGCAAGTGAGCACAAGCAGAGGAGCGAGCAACGCGTCAATAGCAGGTTGCAAGCAAGCATGCCAGCGGCATGACAGCCAGTCATCGAGCAAGCGACCAAGCAAGCTAGCAAGCGAGCACGGCAAGCAAACGAGTGAGCTCTTAAGCAACAAGAATCAAAGCCGGACAAGCGAACCCAGCTGCCTCCTGCCACAGCCTTGCCACGCTGGTAAAATGCAAAACCGACATTGACTTGGGTACTCATGCTGAGTCCTTGCTGTTCTGCTGTTCGTTTTGTAGCTTGGGCCTACAGGCTTCAGCACGTAATGGATGCCTGGACGCACTGCTGAGGGAAGCTGGTCAGGGGCGTTGAGCCTATGCTTTGGAGTGTTTGGAGGGTGCAGTACTGTAGCTGAGATGGTGGCGGGACCTTTAGGCAACAGAGCCCTGCGTCCATCCAGTCATCCAACCATCCCTTGAGGGCAGACCAACAGGCCAACCAGGCAGAAAAGCAGCCCAGAGCGGAGCAAAGCATAGCGCAGCAAAGCCAGGCAAGGCAAACAGCACCGCAAAGCACAGCAAAAAGCAAAACAGCAACACCGCAGCAAATGGCATAGTGAAGAGCAAAGCAAAAACACAAGTGCGAGTAGCAACACAACCACATTGCAGAAGGGACACAAAACACACAGCAACAAAACACGCAAAAAGCTGAACATGACAGAGCAGTAGCCCCAAGCAAACAACAACAGCCAACAACAAAAACAACAGCAACCAGCAAAAGACAAGGAGCAACACATACCACACAACAGCCCAAACAAAAAGTTGAAAAGCAACGCATAAACAATGCAAGATTGCAAGACGCGCACAGCAATCACCGGGACCAGAGAATTTAGCATGGCACCATGAGAAGCAGCAACAAGAGCACAAATAGAGCCCACCAAGCGAAGCATAAGGACAACAAGCGCCAAACAAGAACTGAACAGACAACAGGAGCAGCGACAACGCGCAGAGACACAGAAAGGAAGAAGGTGGACAAGCGCACACAATGAAATAGATAAAGCGAACAAACGAGCAGACATGCGCCCACAACTGCAAAGAGCTAAGAACCACGGCGGCAGGACCTGCAACACCTCGCAAATAGCCGCAACCAGCCACAAGCAACGGCGTGTATTCACAATCAAACACGTAGAACAAACAAACACACGGAATACCAGCAGAGTCCGTGGAGCAAACAAAAGAAAGAGAGCCACAAAGGCAACCAAGGGCAGCCCCAGCAACACAAGCAACATGAGCAACGTCAGCAAGGTGGGCAACGCATGAGCATGATAAGCAGCATGAGCTGCATGAGCAGTATCATCAATGTGAGCATCTTGGGCAGCATGACCATTGAGTCTGTAATTTTAGTGGCGACCATCTGGCCATGCGAAGCAAAGTGTTGCCAAGTGACAGGAAACAATCAGAGCGAAAGCAGACCAAGCCAAGCGAAGCCAAGGAAAGCAACATGTGCAAGTAAGCGGGCAAGCCAGAGAACAGGCCCGCTAAGAAGCCAGCTAAGAACTAAGCCAGCCAACAAGCCAATTGACAAAAAAGCGAGCAAGCAACAAGCAAGCAAGCAGGCAGGCAGGTAGCCAGGCAGATAGGTCGTTTGGCGGGGCCGGCCGGCCCAGCCAAAAAGCAAGCAATTCAAAGCAAGCCTGCCCCCCTTGTCGCCCTTCCACCCCACCCAACCCTCCGCCCCCCACCAGCCCCTGCGCACGCCAGCGTCTTCAGTTTTGCTTCTTTTGCTCCTGCGCACGGAATCCAAGCCTGCGAAGGCGCAGCAAAGACACAACATATTACAGCAGCTGAGCAGATGCAAGAACCCGGCAGGCTTACTCTCCAATGTTTCTGCTGCTTTCAGGTGTCATGCTCTCTGAAGCCCCGCTGTCGGCGCTGCTTGCGTGCTCTGCTCTGCCGACCGCTGCAGTCCCGCATGCCTGGTTATTGTTCCAATCCGTGTCCCAGCTCAGCAAGTGGCGGGAGCCACAGCCGCAGTGCAGCTTCGTGCCTGATATTGACCGGACACTACCCGCAGTGACAGAAGAGGTCAGCACACTCAACGTGAAGCGGGAGCCTTGACAAAAGAGTACTGCTTTATTGTCGTACTCATGTCTCTTGTTCGTGCTAATTACGTCTTGCTTGACACTGTTGTCATTCTGTTGTGTGAGGAGCGACATGTCCTTTTGGGAAGCATCTCCTCGTGGATCTTCGCCTCTGCAGCCTTCGCCGTCATCATCATGATGGGCCGAGACGGCCAGCACATGCACGGGAGTTTGGTTGACTACTCCTTCAGCCGTGGGCACCTTCTGTACATGCCGGATGCAACCACGCTTCACAACACCTTGCTACTGGACGATGAAGCCGATGCTGTCCCGCTGGTCTTTGAGGCCGGCGACTACACGTCGACAATCACCTTGCGAGTTGAGCATCCGCAAGTCGGGGACTCTGAGGAGGTAGTCATTTACTCCCACTCCACAGATTCTTCGTCATCTCCTTCAACGACCGGTGGTGAGCATAAACTGGCTCTTCCCGCCGGGCCGCTCTATGGACGAGTGACACTGCGTGTTTCGAGCAAGTTGCAGTTCGCAGCAACGATGCCCGGAGCTCAGATACGGTTTTGCCTCTGTCTTGAACCTCAGACTGCCGCGGCTTGAAGTGTAGAACAGTTGAAGCAGTCTGTCATGAGGTATGTCATTCACCTTCTCCGCGTTGGAAAGGCTACAACACTGTCCCTGAGTGTGAACTTTGGCGGTGTTAATGGAGGGCCGCATTTCGAGGAGTTGCGGCGGCTTCAGTGTCAGAAGGGGAGCCCGGACTGGTTCGTGCCTTCCAATCCAGATGCCGACTGCTCTCTGGAGTTGGCGAATTACCCAATTTGCTTCGCGCCGCTCTCTGCAGCTTCAAGGAGGGCTCTGCTGCTGGGCAAAGTTGCAGACGAGTGCGGATGCGGTGAGGAAGAAGCAGGCTTTGGGAACGAATGCTTGGTGCAGCAAGATCTTGTCTTGCCCGACTCCGACAGGAAGTGCTTTTACATCCGAGCTAGGAGTGCCAAGGATGAGTTGAATATATCTGGAGGTTCAGCGAGCCTGCTGGGCAAAGGGGATTTATTGCAGTGGCTGAGGGATGTGACTGTCAGTGGCAAGTTTGCTGGGATTCGATTTCCAGATCTTGGACAGGAGAGTGGGCTGTCCATGGAGTGCTTTGAGGTGAGGAACCAGACGTCGCCTTCCAAAGTCTCCACCCTCTTCCACTACTCAGAGAAGTGCCGATCGCTGTACATGCGAAGCGGGCAGCTCGTGCTTTCTACGACAGAGGATTCCACGGACGGAGAAGCGGAAGTCGTGCCCATGACTTTGGTGCCACATCCGCCGCCAATTCAAATAAGCATGAGCAAGGAAGACACTCGTGCCCTCCTTCTCCCAGAGTTCAGTTTGAGCAGCAGGCGCAGTACGTATTATGAATGCAGCTTGACTGGTCTGCCGCCACAGGTAGAAGCAAACACTTCCGATGACAGGTTTCAGGTTGAGATGCAAGAGATGAACTTGGGCAAGGACTGCTTCGACATTTCTCAACATGAACTACGCTACTCAGCAGTTCGGAACCAGTCACGATCAGTGTGTGACGCCTGTGAGTACCAGCCTTGGAACAACAACTACGACCTGGCCATTGTTTCGTCCTCCAGCCGGTGCGTGGAAGCAGCAATCGACATGAATGAGCTGACGGCTTTCAAGCACATCACATCGTGGCTGCATGCTCTCTCAAACACGTCGAGGAACCGATGTGGCGTTTTGCAGAGGGTGGTCCGACTGGACCGCCGCGCCATGCTCGAAGAGCTCTTGACCAGGAGTTGGGATCCGGATTGCGTTGGCTGCGCGGCCACGCCCCTGGAGGTTGCTGCTTCCGAGGGCAACGTTGCTCTTGTCGACCTCTTGTTAGACCATAAGGCGGACATTGATTCCGCCAACAAGGATGGCTCCACGGCGCTCTTTGCTGCCAGCCGGCATTGCCAGGCCCGACGGGTTGGTAGCAGGGGCTGTGAAAAGTTCAGGGCGTGCTGTACCTTTGCTTACATCAGTTGGGACTTGCAGATCTTATAACTAGCGCCAGCACTGGGCTCGCCTCTAAAATGAGGCCCCGGTCCACGTACACTTACAGCCTGCTCTGAGATGTTGCGTGGCTTCGAGCGGGTGAGAGGAGTACGCCACTCGAGCTTTGGGGAGTTTCCTGTGCTGTAGGGATTAGGGTGGGCAAGTCCGAAGTGCAGCGTCTGGATGCACGTTGGCTTGTGAAAAAAGAGGAAAGGACGGTGGGAGCGAGAAAGGTGCGATGGGGTGAACAAGGAGCATTTCAGCAACCCCACGCAGATGTTCTGGCAACTACGCAACTACCCCCCCGTGCATAGCTCGTGTCGTCGTGGCAGCCGCCTTGCCCAGAACAGATGAGTGACCTAAACGGCATTGCTTGTCCAGAGAGCATTGAGGGATATTGAAGGTAAGGTCATTCCATTGCGGTGATAGCAACCCATTCCAATCCCCATCCCAGTTGAAGACTCGTCAAGAGACATCAGGCACGAGCATGTGAGGTCCACGTGCCCCCTTTTCACGGCACTGGCCGTGCAGTGCAAAGCCCCGGACAGCCAAAAGAGAAATGGAGCCTGCGCGGGTTCGCGTTGTAGGCACGCGTGAATGAATCTTTTGAAGCAAGAACTGTGAGCACATGTTGGGCGAACTTCCAGCAGTCGTGAGCGTCATCTGTGTAGGGAGACACATATACTATTATGACATACCATGACCCTGAATCCTGCACCCTACACTGCACCCTCAACCCTGCGCACGAGAAACTAAACCCTAAACTCTAGAACCCAAGCCTTAAAGGCTACACCCTCAACCCCAGAGACCAAAAACCTGAAATCTGGGGGTCGAGCAGGTCCCGGCTTTGCAGAGGCTCCTGGAGCGAAATGCCAATGTCAACCAGTTGAAGGGCGGCAGGCCAGGAGCTCATTTCGGGATGCAGGGGTGGGGTGGTGATATGGGAGGAATAGGGTTACTATATTAATGGGTTATTAGCTACTTACTAAGTCGCCCCGACCCTGCAAGCAGGATGTAGGGTACGGTTTGCTCTTGGGACTGTCTAGGGTGGGGGATTCATGATCTAGTGCTGGGGATTCCTATGTACTCAGAGTTGCCGCAGACCCTAAACCCTGAACCCTAAATAGGGTTTAGGGTTTAGGGTTGCTTTTGACCAGACTGCGCTTCCCCCTCGGCGTGTGGCAGTTTCCCCAAATAGGGGGGACCCCAAGGCAGACCTCAGTACACTACAGTCCTTGTCATGGGGAGCCCCAAAAATTGTTACCCTAATTTTGGGAAACCTCCATGTCAGATGCACCTCACAAACAAGTGTTTTGATGATGACCAACTAATTTGGTAGTCTGCCTAAGTATGGACCCCAAAATTCTAGAGTGTCCCTATTATATGACCCCCCCCAAAAAAGGCATTCCCAATTTTGGGAAACCCCATCTCGTTGAGGTGTGAGACCCCGTTGCTTGCTCTCCTGGACAATGCGCCGTGCAAATACAGCTCCAGTCCCAGGGTCTTCAGTGAAGTTCTGACAGTGCTGGTCAACCATTCGGCCAGACTCCATGTGGCCCTTCTGCTGCAAAGACTTGCTAGGGATAGGATATGGGGTCAGGGTTTAGTTTAGTGCGGTACCGAGTCAATGGTCGGGATCCTCCGCAATCAATGCTTGGTTGCTGCAGTGCTGAGTGGTCGATCCATCTATTGAATTGGGGGCTTGCCACCTCAGGAGACAGGCTCTGAGAAGTGCACGGCCCTCGACAAGGCAGGATGCATTTTGAGACTCCTCAGGGCTTTCCTGCTCCATTGTTGTACACGTACGTGTAAAAAGACATTCTAATTCATGAAACTCCTCAGGGCTTTCCTGCTCCATTTTTTCTTTTCGGTTTGTAGCTCTTCGGGTCAAAGTAAAGCCCGAAAGCGCTTTCTCACACTAGACGAGCGCCATTGCATGTGTTAGCCGCTGTTAGACAGCCTAGAGAAACATGTCCCCTTACAGCCTCATCTCAGTCCTCATATGTGAGTGAATTCATTTTGGCCCCTGGCTGTGGATCAGCTAGGTTCAAAACAGTCCGGAATAACGCATGACTCTCGATGTTGACTGAATGGAACGTCGTTTCGTTTAGTCGGAGTGGCAGTTGATGCAAGAGACACCCAACATGCCCCCACGCCCATGAGTCCCAACAAGAGGGCGTCATACTGCCATGCTGAGACATCAACAGCATGACAACCTTTTTGCAGGTTCTGAAGACGGAGCAGGGTGACGTGGCGCCTGTCCCGTTGCTGCAGCACCTCATGGACCTGGGGGCCAACCCCAACGAGAGAGCAGGCTGCTCATGAGCTTCTAGTGCTGCGCCTAGAGGGTCACGGCATGTCACGGCTGCGGTTGCATTTTCTGCTGGTTCTGATGGGCGGGTGGGCGGGCGGGCATGAGCTTTCCTGGATCTTCCTGGGGTTCCTCATGCTCCCTGCGTTGTGCTAGAAGATGTTGTGACATATTTAAAGCTTCAAGCGCCATCATGTCATGTGGGACTGATCCCTTGCATCCATGAGCTAGGATGGAACGCACACACAGACACACGCGCGCACACAAGATGTCGCTGCGAGGCGGGCAAGGAGCAGGCGCGGTGCTGGCAGCAAAGCAACCAGTGCAGCAGTTGGGTCGTCATTCAGGCAGAACTTTGAGGCGAAGCTGTAGTACCACTTAATTTAATGCCAGGTATCGTTGGCAGTCTCAGTGTTTGACAAGTTTGACTTGGCGAATGTGAGCATTGTTCAGAGATGTTCAGAGATTATGTAGACATTGCACGGAATCGACCACGGCAGGTTTATTGACGTCAAGAAGGGAGAAAACTTTTGCCATGTTCCGACCACCCCAACTCACACTGTGACATAGCTATACATAGCTACAGGATTAACCCTGACGCTGACCCTAGTTAAGTGAGAGCCGCTTTCACTCTAAGCCTCTAAACCCTCAACCTTAAATATGATGCATGGGCCTTTCTCCGGTGTTCACGGTATTCGCGCAGGCCGATCGCCATTAGTTGCGCTTCTGGATGAGTGGCTTGGAAAGACTTTAGCCTGGAGGCTTTGAACACGGTTAACCCTTCAGGGTTTGAGGTTGGCGGGTCTAGGTTTAGTTTTCTGGGCTGAGGTTTTATGGTTTTTGAGGGTGTAGGGTGCAGGGGATTCTCGACGGTTCCTGGGTGCCGAGGCTTAACCGTCACCGTGGCGCTGCCTTAACATATGCAGCAGCAGCCAAAGCACTTGTAGACCGTGGTGCGAATGTGGAGGAACGGGAAGAGGATTTCAACGAGACCCTCCTCATGTCCGAGGACGGGACGTGGTGCCCTGAATCATCCTGAACCTCAAAGCCACACCCCCAAACGGATCTCCAAACTGCAATACCTGCGAACTTTTGGTGCGTTTCGTTACTGTTCTGTTGGTTTTCTTGCTGCTTCGCTTCTGGAAGCTGTTGAGCAGTTCGGCCACTTGATTTCACGTTGCCTCCAGCATCCTCCAACTGACGTGGGAAGTTTAGTGTAAGGTCCTTGCTGGAGAGGGAGGGAGAGACTTTGATCATTGAGAGCTTCGGTCTGTTCTTCGCAGACCAGGGCCAGAAAGGATCAATTGCTGGGTGGGTCTGCGCAGAGCGCTGGGGTTGCTTTGATTTGCTTCGCAAAGAGCACGTGAACACCTGTCCACAAAATCAAGAATTGCGCCCTCCCCCTCCGGCAGGCTCAGAAATGCAGCATGCAGCCTGGAAGGTGTGAAGCTGCTTCTCCATCTTGGCGCGGACAAGAATGCAGTCGATGGAGACGGCGGTACGGTGAAGAAATCCGCAGAGCAGTCTGAAAACTGTCCGGATGATGGGACGCGCGATTCCATCCTGAAGTTGCTGAAGCCCTGATTCGTGCTGGATACATACAGATGGACATGCTGGCTGCCCGCCACTGGTCCTGCTTCCGGGTGTTCAGCAAGTGACCGTCGTCTCACACCACTGCAAACACGTGCCACAAGTGCGAAAGAGGATGCGTCTCCATTGCTTTGCATTGGGAAGTGAAGTGAACTGAACTAATGATTTAACTGACACATAGACGACCTATGTATATGTGTGTATACATAAACACATATTGGAGGAGTTGCCAAGCAATTTGACCGAATGTATGCCACTGCATTTGTTCTCTCAGCCGTGGCGGGCATATATACACATGCGAGCTTTCGTTGTGTAAGAACACAAGAAAGAGTTGGAGGATGATACAATTTGTGGCGGGCATATGCTGCAGTAAATGCCCAAAGACGATTGACGTAACATAGTCTGCAAAATCTTTGCGCTTGTTCTTGGTGGTCTCTTCAGCTGCTGGCAGCTTCCTGTGTTGGGGCCCAAGATTGTCAAGAGCCAAAGAGAGAAACTGGGGATGGCAAATTGCATGCATGTTTAACGACCAAGGATGCGATGCATCGATCGCAGCCTGAAAGAAGGCCATGGGCCATGTCCTATACGTGCGTGCTTCTCTGCATTCTGGTGCCTAGCTTAGTTTGCTGGCAGCGTAGCTGTGCCACTTTGGTTTCTGGCTGTAGCAGGGATGGTGCCTGATTGTCCGTCTGTACTGATGTAACAGAGCTCAGCTTGGGTCACGATTGCAGAGCCATCGCCGCTGGTTCTTGTCCATTCAAGCGATTCAAGTTCCTGCTCTTTCCCTCTCTCTTTTCTCTTCCTACCACTTCTCCTCTTTCTCCGTAGCATCATCCTCCCGCTTGCGCTCCTCCCTGCTCTTTTCCTCTTGCTCGCCCTCCGACTAATTGCCCTTCTTTCCTCCAGCTCCAGCTCCACAGATTCTCTCTGTCCATCCTACTCCAGCACTTTCCACGCCCCCGCTCTTTCCCCCCTTTCCGCCTCTTTGCCCCGCTCCCCTGCTCTTCCTTTTCGTGCTCGTGTTGTTTTTGCCTTTCACTGTCCTCCTGACTCAAACTTCCAGCGGTGCACACGCCCGCTTCGAGGCGCTTCCGCGCGCCAGAGCTGCAAGGAGCGAGGAGGCCTGCTCCCCCCGCCAAGCTGGGACAGACACCAGATGGCAACGGGGC
>CAJNIZ010009630.1:1781-13147 GCA_905231905.1 Symbiodinium pilosum
TGTATGTATGTATGTATGTGTGTACTTATGTTCATATATATATATACACATATCCATGTATACAGAATATATAGGCCTATGTATATGAATATATGAATACATATACACGCAGACACATTTCCAAATCAAGGTACGCAGGCAGTTTGGCATGCATGTATCGCGCAATGATGGTCTGTCAACGAAACATGATTCCTTACATAATTTGAAGACATGTAATTGGGCCGAGTCGCAACTGAGTACAACCAAATAGTGCATGGCTACTTGTGGACCTGAAAGAGCATTCACGAAGGACATATGTTTTCCTGTTACGATATCTTGTTCAAATGCAGCGGCCCTGCCAAGGGTAAGTATACTAGGGCTCAGGGTTTACGGCCCGCTATTGGTCTCCTTATTTCAGCTTCTGCTTGCAGACCCTCAAGCTCGATGCATGTTTCCTGAACGCCTTCCCTACATAAGCCCTCATATTTTCGTATAGTCCATCCCTTCATTCCCTACTACTTGGCAGCCAATAATGCCTGAGACCCTAAACCTCATGTGTCCCTATGAGCCTAGAGTTTCATCCCTTTTTTATTGGCTTTTCACCCTAATTTTCGAGCCGATCGTAAGGCCTTCCTAAGCTCGCTGCTATATCCCTACAAAGCCTGCTGCTTTCCTCCCATTGTTCATCTGCTTTTCCAGATAATTTCCAACCACTTGTACGACACCTAAAGCTCGCGCATATATCTCGATAAACCTGCAGCCTGCAACTTCAATATCATGCTCCATGTTTTCCGATTTCCTTCCCCATGTCATCTTTAGATCAAATATATCTATATACATCGATGTTAAACCTTGGTTTCTGGCTTCCATTCCGCCATCCCCTTGATCTCCTATTTGACTCCTCACTGCTAGATCCTGAATTCGGAGCCCTCAACCCGAAAATCCTGAATACCATAATATTTTCCACGTTCTTGGCCATTATACTAGTCCCCACACATCCCCACAAAATCCCTAGCTTACACTAGTTTCCATTCAATTCTCCGTCTCATCTTCCCGTTAACTAACTGTAGTTTTCATTTTGCTTTCCGTTAAACATATTGGTGATCGGCAGGCTGCGGAACCTAAACCCCAAACACTGAAGCCCAAGTAGCACTTTCCGCTTTCTTTTCAGTTCCTTCATTCCCCCCTACCTCCTGAATCCTAAACCCCAAACCCTAAACCCTAAACCCTAACCCTAAACCCTAAACCCTAAATCCTAAATCCTAAACCCTAAAGCCCCGGGTCGAGGCAGGGCTCCCATTCGCAGCAGCATCAGATTGACTGTCTCGCTTTTCTGCGACAGTCCTTGGGATAATGGAAAAGAAAATGGAAACTACAGGGGTTCTATAGGGATTATGGGGTGTATATTGGGGTTTATATTGGGATAATGGAAAAGAAAATGGAAACTACGATAATGGGTTCTATAGGAATTATATAGGGATTATAGGGTGTATATTTTTGTTTATATAGGGATAATGTCCTTGGGTACCAGGGTTAGGAACCAGGACCTTCCTTGTACCCTTAAATGGGGATATATGGTCCCTAATAGTAGGTACTTAGGCCCTAATAGAGGGTAGGAGGAGGGTCTAGGAAAAGACTTGCATTGACTTAGGCCAATCTAGTAGGGTTGAGGGCTTAGGGCTTCGGGCTTATGGGTCTGGGCAATTGAAGCCTGAAAGGCTTGGTGTGTAGGTGGGTATGTGTCTCTGCGCGCTTCGTGTGGACTTTGGTGTGCTTGTCCTTCAAGCACTTCGGCCTTGCCTGGAAAGCTAGCATTGCATGGATGTCATGTCTGAATGTGATCATATGTTACTTCGTTCCCAATGCCCGCGAGCCAGTCCCGGTTGTTGAAAAGAAATGACCGCGAGCGAGCTTTCATCTATGCAGCCATGTGGTATTGCAGACCGTTAGGAAGGTTCACTCAGCGTTCCATGACAATCACAGACCGTCAAACTAAGCCCATCTGGGACCCTTTTTCATATGCAATCTCCATTGCGGCGAGGTGGGGTGAGGTCGTTGTCATTTGCTCAGGATATACATATATGAAGCTTACTCCACGCTGGTGAACCTAATTTCGTGGCTTCTGAAGGCCTTGACCGACATTTTGCGCATGCACTTGGCCAAAATGTTGTCATCAACTGCAGCTACTCCCACTCCCCCAAAACAGTTCAATTTGGCAAGGGCCTTCCCACATAGGCAATTCAATCCCAAGTATATACTCCCTAACCTCCCAACCCTAACCCCTAATTCCTAAACCTGTAATCCCTAAACCCTAAACCCTAACCACCTAAACCCCTATATGGCTACATGGGCCCAGGGCATGACGGTGCATCCCGAGCCTGCTAGGGTCAACATGACACATACGGGGGGTCGGGGGGGTTATCTGCTCCCTTTCAGTCGTTATGAAAAAAGGCTGAGCCCAATATGTGGAAAAGAACATGGAAACTACTATGGTATATCAGGGGTTTAGGGTTTTTGGGTAGATGGGCATTGCTTTGTGGGCAATTGCTGCATACTTTGGGCAGCAGTGAATGGCCAGTTGCAGGGACACGAACAAGAAGAATCTCCCGATCAATGACTGTCAAAAAATCTGTACCTGGACCCCAAAAGTATGTAAAATCATGGCCTTTATGGCTATTATTATGGGTTTAGGGCTATTTGGTTTCGTACTTTTGGGGTTTAGGTAGTGGTGCTTGTCAAGGTTGGGGCAGCAGCATGCGCACTCAGAAATTCAAGGTTGAAAAGCAGCTCCCTTGACACCCCCAGCCGTAATACGCAACAGCGCACAACAATCCTTCGTATATGGGAATTTCCCTAAATAGGGGGACCCCAATATAGACCCCCAAATACTATAATCCTTATTATAAGGACCCCAAAAATGGTACCCCTAATTTTGGGAAACCCCCATATTATTATTTCCTCTGCAACCAGCAACCACCCAAACCCTGAGCAGACTCAGGAAGTGGGCACACCTGTTCAGGGTTTAGGGTTTAGGGTGTTGTGGGGAGCTTATAGGAACTGGTACGGCGAGGGTGCTTCCAGGTCTGTCTGCGAACGTGTGTCTCCACCTGCGCCTGCATGCTAGATGTGGAGGCCACTGAATCTGTCGCTGGCCTCGGAACTCTATTTCTGGTCCTAATAATCGAGAATCAATTGGAAAATAACATGGACAATGAAATGGAATATGCTAGACATAGGGATTCGTTGGCCCAGATAGGGAGAGATAAGGATATTACCCCAACAATGGAGAATCATATGGAACGCAGATGGAAAAGGAGATGGAAACTACCATTCAGGCTTTGGATCGTCCCCCAACAACACTGACAATGAAATGGAAAATGGAATGTACAGCGGTTTATAGGGACAAGTTGATGGTTGGTTGGGGGTGGCTTGCTGAAGTGTAGGTGAGGATTCAGACAGGTAGGTACTGGGAGTGGCCCTCAGAGGAAAGTCGCTATGCCCTCACCTTACTCGTCCAAACAGGGGTGCCCAATCATCACATACTTCATCAAAAAACCTTGTGCTATAGTTGCTAATGCAAAAGTCCTTATTGGCTGCTTTGAGCCTTAGGGTTTTGGTAACTGTGTAAGGTCTTGAACCTACACATAAGTGAGTCCTCAGCTCTCACCAGCACCCAGCCTAAGCTCATAGTATTCAAACCAGAAAACCCTAAAACGCCTGCGGAAGCCAAACCAGAAACGCCCGGGCCCAAGACCCCTAAGTCCCGTCCGAGCCAACCAAAACGACCCTAAGACCCCGGCGCAAAAATCGGAACCGGAGTACTCCAAGTATCCAACAGTTGAGTACTTGAGCTTTGGGCATTGATGGCTGTATTTTCACGGCATTGCCGGTTTGAGGAGAGTGTATGGGTATAGAATACTATAGGTGAACCAACCTACACTCTAAACCCTGATTGGGAATTCAAACCCCAGGGGCCCATCACACTGATCGTCTTCTTTGAAGTTCTTTTACTACAAGTCGTTACTCAGGTTTTTTGGGCCCTAGACCCCTAAACCCTGAACCCCTAAACCCTATACTGGGAGCAGACTGGGAGTATACGATAGTTATATACTTGCACCCTTTTGGCAAAGCTCAGAGGTCCGTGCTCTTCTGCCTTCTGGGCCTCATCGAGTTTCGGCAGTGTCCTGCCGCGAAAGCCTTGGCTCCCTAAATCCAAAACCCTGTTAAGAAAGATCTCCCCAAGGTAGATATATTTCGAGGCACTAATGCCGTCCATGGTAGGAATTACCAGAGGCTATACCGTATGCGCTATGATCTGCATTGTTGTAACTTGATTTTTTCCTACCTAGGGTCTGCCAAATGTCATCCCTGTGGGTCCGAATTTCCACATATTAAGGTTTTAGGTGCCAATAACCATTCAGATTTTTGCTATTTTGGGACCTGCAAGCCTTGACCCTCAAGGTTTGTTTCGGGTGTAAAGTGTATCAGTTCTAGAGGAGAAGAGTTCAAGGTTTAGCACTTTTGAAATCAGGCTTTCCGATTTGGAGTTCAGTTTAAGGTGTAACACTAGACATGAGTGGGTAAACCAGCTGAACAAAAGAAGCCCTGCTCATGCGTGAGGACTTTCTACCCCGCGGATCCTAAGACTTATTGGTTCTAAGTAGGGAATGAGGGGATAACCCCAGTACACAACCCCTATATGAAATATTCCATCTTCCCTACTAAGAACCAGTAAAAGGATTGATATTGCATACGTCAACGGTAAAAGCAGACTTGGGTCATTGACAGCTGAAAAAGTTTATGTATATATACATAAATAAATACATATATATATATGTGTGTGTGCATGCATGTATGTATGTATGTATGTATGTATGTATGTATGTCTGTGTGTGTGTGTGTAAGTAAGTAAGTAAGTAAGTAAGTAAGTAAGTAAGTATATGTGAATGTCTAAGTATATATATATACGCATACACATGTATGCATAGATATATATATATACATACACACACACATATATATATATATGCCTATGTATGTATGCACGCGGCTGTGGGGACTCGCTCACACGTCTGCGTGACACATGCTTCTCAGCGTCTAGAGTTCCTGTCAAGCCATGGCAGGCGGCCAGGAAGCCCTTGTTACTGTGGCTTGCCCTGAACCTCCCTAAACCCTAAACCCTAAACCCTAAACCGTAGGTACTATTTATAGACATGGAGCCCCAGAGTGCTCGAGCATTGCTCAAACTCTGCTTCATGGTCACCAGACCAAGAGGCTCCAGGGAACATGTGTTTATAGTACCCCTTAAGTAGATAGAATATGGCTTTGGTAGATTATAACAAGATCCCCATATACCCCATATTGCATCTACTTAAGAGGGACTGTATGTCCTCGGTTTCGGACGGAAGCTTTTTCCAAATAGCCTCACATCCTTCCCCAACATGGGGACGCAGTGTCCCCGCGGAGCATCCTAGCTGGATACAACTCCCATAAATGTATAGTCCCCCTTAAGTAGATAGAATATGGGGTATGTGGGGATCTTATTAGAATATACCCAAAGCCATATTCTATCTACTCAAGGGGGACAGCTATCAACTCCAAAGCGCAAAGCCCTACAAACCCTCGACCCCACTCCTCCAAAACCAGAACTCTACAGTAGTTTTCATCTTCTTTCTCCTATCCCTGTATAACTCCCCTAGGACCCCAATAAAATGACCAAAGCCCGAAGCCCTATATCCTAAACTCTAAACTCTACATATCTGTACCTATATATATATATAAGTATATATATATACATATAAATACATAGATACACACATCTCTCTCTCCCTCTCATGGGGGGTCGAAAGGCTTCCACTGGCCGTCACCACGCTGACCGACTTCTTCGGGGCTAGCGAGGCCATGGACATCGAGGCGGAGGCCTCTTTGGGGGCTCTCTGACCAGGATCTAGAGGGGGTTTAGTGTTTAGGGATTTAGGGTTTCCGCTTTAAGGGTGAGGGTTTAGAGTAGGGGTGAGGGTTCGGGGTTAGGGTTTAGGGGTTAAAGAGGTTTGTTTGGGACTTAGACTTTGCGGGGATGCGGGTGGTTTGAGGGTGACCATGTAGAGATGTGGCCCTACCGCTCCTTTTTGGGTCCGCCTAGTGGTGCAAGAATTCTTTCACCTACGGTGCGACCCACCCAGTGGCAGTTCATCTTGACAACTGCAAATGTACTCTGGAATCCGGGCCCGGACACCGCCAACGAAAACTCCAAATCTTGCAGTTCTCATTGAATGGGTGAACCTCAACCAGCTATCAAAACAGAACCTGAGCAGACTCAGTCTAATCCCCGTGCACCACAGACTCAATCTCTGCCCCCACACCCGAAGCTCCAAGACTCAAAACGCTGAACCCTACCAGCTGCGGTTGCCTCGCCGTGGTTCAAGGATGTAGACAAAATGCAAGGCATCACTTCTACCTTCACGGCCTGAGAGGAGATCGAACGTCTCAGGTGAAGCTTTACCCACATTGTCCCATGTAGTAGATTACAGTGGTCGGGGGTACTTGGACAAATGCGTATGCAGAGAGATGTTGTGCCCGAAGTCCTCGCAAGATACACCCTCAAAGCGTTTGAGTGGGCCTATCAATTTGCAATTTAAAGATTTAACTCAAAGAGTTTGGCACAATGAAGCTTTGGCACAACAACGCAAGGGATGTGATTACATGTGGCCGTGATAATTCTTCTGCCAACGATGAAAGGAGCACCTCCAGAACAAGTTCCAAGGTCTGAGGTACCCCACATGGCTGAGGATTCGGGGTTGCTGCTTACTATCTTTACACACACACACACACATATATATATATAGATATATGTATGTATACATATACAGATACATATATATATATACATATATGCATATATACATATGTACATATATACGTGCATATTATATATATAAATATGTAATCCAGGATTTAGGATTTAGCCAGGGGATTGGGTAACAGAGAGTTGGCTGGGCCCTCCTTTCCACGCAAACCCAATGGGCATGGTGCTCCTGGGGGTCCTAAGCCGTGAGCTTAATTATGCAGATTAGGGTTTAGGGTTTAGGGTTTAGGGTGGTGCAAGGAGGCTACATAACGGGGCCGCCAGTACAGCCGTACCCAAAACCGTCTCGGCCCCGTAATAGCCCCAAACCCCGAATCCTCAATTACAAAAGCGTGGATTTGGTGAAGCGCTTTAATTTCTTCCTATCCTAGGAACTGTAGGGTTTAGGATTTGGGGGCTTCGGATCTTTAGGGTTCAGGGTTTCAGCATTGATGGCTACGGGATAAAGGAATATTCTGTTGGCACGATGTAGGGAGTATATTCCCTTATTCCCCATTAAGAACCAGTACGTAAGTTATAGGTCAACCATGACCCCGTGTCCTGACGAAGCATCAGAAGCACCTCCTCAAGCCAGAAACCATTGCCCTAAAAACTTCAACACGAAGCCACGCTAAACCCTGAACCTAAACCCGAAGGCTTCCAATCCAAACCTCTAAGCCTCAAACCCTGGAAGATAAAGGCCATATAAGCTATAATCCAAGCTCCTAGTATCCCCCTTAATAACCCCTATGATACTCCCCTATAAAATCCGCCTTAAGGAGTTTAGGCTATAGCTCATATAAGCTCTAGACCATGCATCATAAACGCCACACCTTGAATCCCAGACCCTAAGACTAAGCCCCAGATCCCAAACGCCTAGACCCCGAAACTCAAATCCCAACTGCCCGCAGCCTAAACCCCAAAGTCTCAAAACGCTTTGCCCCTAAATCCTACACACGGCGCCCTTGAGCCCCAACATCATTAGACCCGAAAAAGCATGCCTTGGACTTGGATCTAGCCTGTGCCATCTTGATCATTAGCTTAACCTGAGCATGCCCCCCTTACTGGTGGGTGAGTAGGGAATGAGGGAAGAAATTCTACAGGGACGATAAAGGGATTATGTCCATTCTATAGGCACGATATAGGGTTTATATCCATTCTTTAGGGACTATGTAAAAATCATACCCAATCTGTAGGGACCATATAGTGATTATATCCGCTTGTTTTCTGCTAAGAGCCAGTGTTGAGGCTTGGGTTTAGGCAAGAATTCTTCTGTCTTTGCAATGCTTCCCCGGGGCTTGGTGAGGTTTATCTGTGTGTGTATGTATAGAATAGCGGGTGAGTCGCGATAACGTACTTTGAGCGGGACAGTAGGCCAGGCAAACGCACCTCAACCTGCTGCTCAGGTTTGAGGAATTGAAATTTCAAAGCTAGCTGAAACTTCTCCTGACTAATCAATCTGGGGGGGCTGTGGCCGAGCCTCCCAATGTAGTTGTTCTGGGGGTGTACCATGGTTTACTGGTAGGGTCCTCCGGAGTGCATGAGGTGCCTATCACAGATCTACTTTATGTGCCGCTGGCTTGGAGGTCAGCACATCATCCTTCAACAAAAGCTACTTTCGGATTTTGCCCTAACCGCTGAACTTTCACAGGGATCTTCACTAGGACCACCAACATGTCAAGACTCTCGAGCTGTACGGGCAAACATCCGAGCTTCAGGCAAATCAGGTACGAACATTACCATCTGATGGAGTGCCTATAACTCCCTACCTGTTGTTATTAAGTCCGCAGGGGCCAACTACTTGAAATTCTTGCAAAAGTACCAGCGCAGAATTAACCACCATCTCATGCGTAAACCCAAACCCTAGATCACAGGCCAATTAGCCTACCCTCCAACCCAGTCGCAACCAAATTGGAAGTTCTGATTCTGAAATTGTAGAGCTTAATCATATCAATTCCAAAGAAAAAGGAAAACTACGTGGAAACTGGATCTATGCAGCGGTTACAACCTTTATACCAATATCTGTACATATATAATGAGCTCTTCTTCCACTTTGTCTGCTTCAAGGACACAACAAGGCGTTTAGGCTTGAGGGGTTTTAGGGGTTTAAGGGTTTAGGGTTTGGGAATCCATGTCTTACTATATCTACGCTTGTCATTATTTTTTCCATAAGTTACTGGTATTATTGCTTAAAACCCAACTTCTAAGGCTTCCCAGGAGCCGTCTTCATCTGACGCTCTACCTCTTTGCCAGACTCCTGCAAAACTTCTGAAAGCCAGAAGCTGAAGGGAGTTGGGTTTCCGGCATAATCGTGGGGCTGAACGTTTTGGATTTAACTTTGCTTTCCGGATGTCTAAATTCGCCGGATTGACGGCATCCACCCAAGAATTGTTCTCTGACGCTTAGTAGTAGGAATGAGGGTAAGGGTGCCTTGTTGAACATCGGACGCACAAGCAAACTTTTGTCATTTCTTCAAAATTTTATTTCGCGCAGATGTTTCACGATGTTGTGCCTAAGTTTACATGCCCTTTTCGAGCCGGCATCCTGCGTATGTTGAGCCCGCAAACCGTAGAGTACAATGTACTGGCAGATAGGACCATTTCTGCCAGGGTAGATTTCTGCTTAGACATATACGCTAAGATCGAGCACCGACCAGACCCACAAGTTCGCAAGTCAAGCAGCCTTTGATCGACCACACCATTTTCAACCACAAAAAGTGACAACAACGAGAATCTAACAAAATCTCGGGACAAGCTTTCTACCCATGTGCAACTAAAGCTGTTGATGCGGCCGACCCTGCTTTACCCCAAGCATCCTCAACAACACAAAAACAAAATGTCCCAAAGGCTTCTGAACCACCCAGGGTATCTTCTGAAGCTCTAGCCAACCAGAACCCTGCGCTCATACTGGTCTGGATCGCCCTCGCACTGGTTGTGGCCTTAGCATTTGCCGGGAGATTATGGAAAGGGAAGGGGGGAGCCCTCAAGTGCAGGTACCACTGTTGTGAACTTCAGGGCGAAACCTCCTTGCGGTTTCGAATTCCAAGATTCCGGTTTGAGGTTTTGGCCCTTAGGAAGCGGAGTTTATGATGTCAGGGCTCGGGGTATTGGACCTTCAGGGTGAGGCCGCTTCAGGGCTCAAGATTGGTCGGTAAAGTAAGCGCCTGAATTGAGGCATTCCAGCTGAAACCGAAGGAAGCAGTACACATCGCCATGCGCATGGCGTTGTCTCCACTCGTCCACGTAGTGCTGCAAACACTTGCCGGATATGCTCGCTCAACACTCATATGAACCCTAAACCCGAAAGCTAACCCCTAAACTCTCAAGCCCAAGCTTGTCCACCCTAACCCCGCCCCTACCTGACATAATGATACTTGCCCCAACCCTAAACCCTACCTGGGCCCCCCAAAGTAGGTAAAATACTAGCCTAAAACCACCAAAGACAGCCCAAAAGCCGTATTTTGCATCCTTTTGAGGTGCAGGTAAAAGGTAGCAGGCAAGTGGCACATCTCTAAGATGGCACGGAAGTGTCCCAGGACGGCGAGCCTAGCAGATTGGCAAGCTTTGGGTTTTGGAGTTCGGGCTCAGGGTTAGAGGGTAGCCCTTTTGACTTTGGATTGAGGCTAAAAATCTGGTGCTCCGAGTTGATAATCTTTTGCTTCGGATGTAGCTTGCAATTTCCTGAACCATGGCCCCCAAAACATGGGCCTCATGAGCCTGTGTTAGCGTGATTCCAAGGGCCTCCAAATACCTTAACAGGATGGAACTTTGGCCCAGATGGGCTTATCGCCTGGATACCCAAACTTTGAGAAACCTGCACAATCCTGGCAGACACTATGCGAACGTGTATATTCGCCTCGTCTTCATAAGATGGGGGATTTGGGCTTTCTACCCTCTACCTAAACCCCAGAAGTAATAGCCATAACGGCCATTATTTTACATACTTTTGGGGTCCAGGTAGTCCTTCATGCACAAGCGGCTAAACACTGAAGACCGCAACAGACAACCAAAAGGCTATATAGGGGATTCTATAAGGACGATATTAGGGTTTATTGAGAGGGATAGTAGGAGTTGTAGATTATGGCTCATGTCAATGTTAGGCCCGTGCCCTCCTTGAAATGTTCCCTGAATCCCCCCTACACCCTGAATCCTGAACCTCCAAACCCTAACGTGAACCTGTCAACACCCCAGCTCCAGCTGCCCGTACGCCAAGCAACTGGTTTGGGAGGTTGTCCAGGCAGAATGTGCAACCTGACAACTCAGAAGCTTGGAGCTTGTGCGAGTCAGGAGTTTATGTGAGTCGAAAAAATACCGCGTTCTTAAAGTCATTACCCAAACCTTCACCATCAGTTTTAACTGGGGCCGCNNATTCTGAGCTGCTACTTCTTTCAAACCCATATTGCGATGCCCTTTGGTGTCCTACTGCAGAAGAAAAGCTGCCCACCAACAAAAATTGAGGCTATAGTCACAGGTCCTTCCCAAGGGGGGTCCTGGGCATCGGTAAGGGTATCGGTTGGGCATCGGTGTCGGCTCCTTTAGAAGGC
>CAJNIZ010009631.1:0-13145 GCA_905231905.1 Symbiodinium pilosum
TTAGCCCTTGCTTAAGCACCCACTTGGGTCAGGGGTGTCCTTGCTAGGGGTTTAGCATGCTTACGATATGTTGTTAAGAAATTAATAAACCAATGGTACATGTTTGGTAATGATCTGATAACCCCTGCTAACATGATGTAAGATTTAACCATGCTTCAAAAGGTTACCTAAGGGCTTAAGCTAAGTATGCTAAACATCTTAAAATTTTAGCAGACTTAGCTTGATAAGGTTTTGCTGAAAAATCATCATTTTTGCTGGTTTGCTTTATATGATTTTCTTTATACATTTTATGGACATTGCAGCACAAAGTGCTATGTATGCAAAGCCAATGCAGCACAAAGTGCTCTGCTTTTGACCCATGGTGCATGCCAAAGTGATGCGCATGAGCACATTCCACAGCCAGTTGTTGTGGAAATTGTGTTTTTGTATTTGCAGCCCCTGCTGGGTCCAAAGCTTTCCAGAAGCCCACCAGCAACTTGTGTTTCCACAGCCTCCATGGCCATGGATGAGCCAGTGAAGCAAGCCATTTCCAAGGTGATGGCCCAAGAGCTTCCTATCAACACCAAGTGGCAGCAGATCAAGAGCCTGCTGGTCCAAGGAGGCCACCTGTACCAGGCCAAGCTGACCCCAAGCCACTTCCTCATCCACCCATCCAACAGAGAGAGGTGGGGTCATGGTTTCATGGCATGACTGCCATGACAAGGGTGCCAAGATTTTGGCCAGACTTTGCCAAGATCTCCATGGCAGTGGCCATGGAGCTGGCCACAGAGCCACAGGCCAAAGAGCAGCAGCTCCAGGCCAACCGAGTTTCTGTGCCAGGCATCCCAAAACCAGCTGGCCAGCCCAACTGGCCATGAAAGGTTCCTGAACCTGGGCTGCAACCACCTGACCATGTTCTGCAAAGCAGTCATGGCCAGTTGCCATGAGGACCTGAAGTCCATGTGCCAAGGCCAACTGTCCATGGATGCTTGCTGCAAAGGCCAAGGGGAGAAGGCCATTTTCCAGCCATCAAGGCTGGGAATGGGACATCATCCAGGCAGTTGTGGAGAAGGAGTTTTCCACTCCTCATCCAGCAGGCCTTGAACAGTGACCATGTGGTGGCCAGCAGTGGCAATGAGGTGGAGGTCATGCTCTCCATTGCCCACCACTTCCAGTACTCCAAGGACTTGGCTGCTGCAGTGGCGAATGCCACAGCCACCAGGCCCATGCGCACGCCATACATGGGTGCCATCAACAACTTTGTCCAGAACTTTTCTGGGACCCACATTCCCCATTGTCCAGGTGCTGTGCCACATCAGTGCCATGGCTTGCTTTTGGATGCTTTAAAACATTTTTAAACCCTAAACCCTAAACCCTATAACAGGTCACAAAATAGAACCTTTATAACTCATGGCTGAAGGTTCCATAAAGCTTATATTGTAGGGTATACAGACATGATAGAGCTAAGGTTATAAGGGTTTAGGATGCTTGCTGTGAGCCCTAAACCCAAATTCCAAGGTCGCACTTACAATTCCAGTCTTGCCCTTGGCCAAGATTTTACAGAATGCTGCTCCCACTTGGACTTTCGGGACAGCAGCACCACATGTCCATGGGTGAGGGCCAGCGCCATGGCTGCCAACTTAGCAAGCCCCAATTCCAGAGATGGAATTGGAAAGCTTTTGTCCAAGGCTGACCTCGACAAGCTTCGAGGCACCAAGAACAAGCCATGATGGTCCAAGCTGAGAAGCAGCTCCACTTGAACCACAGCTTGCTGCAGGCCCAGAACCTGGACCTGACCACTGGAGGACAAGCCTGCATGGCCAGAGCCATGATCAGAACCATCCTCCTCCTAACCAAGAAGCAGGCCAAGGGCAGGGAGAAGCACCACTACCAGGACCTGGCTGAAATTGCCACCACTTTTGGCCAAGAGTTCAAGGTGCTTGTCCAGAAGCCAGAGGCTGCCAGCAGCTCCCAAGGCCCAGCTCCTGCAGGAAGTGCCAGCTGCCACAGAGCCAGCCAAGCTGGAGGACATTTTTTGTGTAGGGTTTCGGGTTTAGGGCTCAGCACTTCCCCTTTATCTGCAAAATTCGTAGCCAAGAATTTCCCCCTACAGTTTTCTAATGCTTTTTACTTTTGTATTTTACCAAACTCTGCTATTATGCCACTGAAATCACATTTTTGTTGGTTGTGAGGATGCCATGGATCCAGCCAAGATCCTGCTCCAGAGAACCTCCATGGAGCTTGGCCAGTTCTACAAGGCCAAGGGCGACCAGAGGCACTTGGACAGCAAGGAGGCCACTTTCGAGCAGAGGCCACTGTTCCAGGAGCCAGACCAACCCAGTCATCCACAAGATCCTCCACAGTGACCTCCACCAGTACAAGCTGGCAGGGGAGCCTCCCCAACTGGTGCCCACTGAGGCCATGGAGCCACTGCTGGCCATGAACAGCAAGGCAGTCCAGATGGACCACATCAAGTCCACAGCTGCCAATTTGCTCCACAGTGTCTACAACAGGAGCTTGGGTTGCAAATGATGTTTTTTGGTTTTGCATAAGGTTTAAAGCTTAAAGATTCATGATTATGCTCAGGCCTTCAATTTAAGGGCCCATGTGCATGCTTCCATTACCACTCTTCTATTCAATTACCAAGCATGCAAGGTTCCAGCCACCACCAGATGGACTGGTTTGGGCCACCAAGGCCATGGGCATCTTTGCCAACCAGAGCTTCACCAAGCACCAGCTCAAGCTGTTTCCATTTGGGGCACTGACGTTTGCCAAGGACAACGACAAGAAGTCCTGGGCCAAGAACCCAGCAGTGATCAGGGTCCACACAAGCACTGGGCCTTTGACCGACCACCTGCTGCAGGTTTCCAGCCCCAAGCTGGATGTGGAGAAGCTCCAGGGACTGGCCATCCCATTTTGGGCAGTCCAGCCCATTGAGGCAGGCAGCGACTCCATCAACATGGAAGTCCATGTCCACAAGGAGGAGGGCATCTCCATCCCATTTCTGAGGAACAGCAAGAAGTTGTCCAGAGGCGACCAGCTCCAGATGGCTAAGCCAGAGGAGAGCAGCCAGACAGGCAAGGACTGGCTCTTGTGAATGCATTTTGTTTTTCCAACAGCATCCTGCTTTGTCAAAAGGAAGGCAATCACTCCTATTCCAACAGCATGCCATGCTTTCCAAGGACCACAGAGGCCCAAGCTCCAACCCCAAACCTTCAGGCTCACTCCCAAGCTGCCATGGCTGTGATCATGAAGACCCAGATAGAACTTTCATGGTCCCTTGGAGGCAAAGTTCAATTGCCAGATGATTTGGTTGTGACCCACAACCATGTCCAGTTTCTCAAGCTGCGAGCCAGCCACTGGTGCTTGTCCAAGCTTCTGCTTGGTTATAGGAAAGGCTACACAAGCTTTGCCAAAGCTCCATGCCTGACCAAGCTCAAGAACCTTCGCAAGGAAGCCCTTCTGGCCAAGCTCCAAGACCCAGCAGAAGAGGAGGATCCATTGCGTCTCAACTCAAACCAAGGTTCAGAGTCCAGCCAGAAAGGCAGCAAGGAGTGTGCCAAGGAGTCCAAGACGATGGCTGCCATGAAGACAGATATGGTGGTTGAGATCCAGGTGGGTGACTGCCCAGTCTCCATTCTTTGCGAGAAGGCCCACTTTGAGAAGACAGACCTCCTGGCCCAGATGGAGGAGAAGCAGCTGGCAGCCATTTTCAAATTCTTGGAGCCAGATTTGGAAGGCATGAGACAAGAGAGGCCAGAAAAGGCTGCAGCTCCCAAAGAAGTCCAAGAAAAAAAATCCAGGAGCAGAGCCCAGCAAGCCAGAGTGAGGACTAGTTCCTTTCAATTACCAGGCATGCAGGTCCAGGGCGACAGGAAAAATATTGCTCCTAGCTTCCAGCATTTTGTGCTTGCCCAAGCCAGCATGTCATGCTTGCAGCACTTTGTGCTTTCCCATGCAGCAGCAGCTCACGCATCGAATGGTGCGCAGCCTTCCAGGCTCCAGGTGACAGTAGCCCAGCCAAGTGCTGCACTGCCATCCACTGCCATGGCAGAGGAGTGCAGATGCCAGGAAACATGTTTGTTTTTTTCTGTCATGAGGTCACCAGCCCTGCTGGGACCAGCGGATATGACCCATTCGCAGAAGGTCCAGAGGCAGGAGCTTAACCATACAGTCGAATAGGCTTTTAACCTTAAACCTCAAACATCAATTCCATGCTTTCCATGCAAATTTCAGGCCAGCTCCACCAGCGAAGGCAGAGCCAAGAAGGAAAAGGCCAGGAACTGGTGCTTTAAGGTTTAGGGTACAGGGTTTAAGGTTTAAGGTTTAGGGTTGGATGTTTCATGATTTATAGGGTGCACAAACAACGTTTTTTGTAAAGCTGCAATGAAGTTGTGGCTGCAATGAAATTCTGGCACAGGCGGCCAGAAGCAAGGCCAAGTCCAGACCAGGCCCCAGAGCGGAAGAAGAGGCCATGTTTCTGCTGCTTTTTTTTTGGCCTGCGTTGCACAGGCAGTGCCCAGTCCACTGACGCCAATGGACACTGAGTCCCCAGCAAGCCTGCCAAGTCGCCTGAGACTTCCAACCTTCCAACCTACCTGGCCTTTCAAGCCAGCTTCCCCAGACCACACCAGCACCCCATGCCCATGCATTTTTTCACCTGAATACCCACCACCATGGCTCAGCCCCAAGCATTCCCACGCAGCCCCTCCCCACGCAGCCCAGAGCATTCCCACGCAGCCCCACAGCCCCAGAGCATTCCCATGCCAGTGGTCCCACGCATGGAAGGGCCAGGCCCAGTCCAAGGGCTGCCAAGGAAGTTTTAATCGTTTAATCGATCTAGCCACCCTTGTCCAACTTGGGGACCACCAGGGAGCCATGCGCTTCATCCAGTCCATTCGTGCCAGAGACCCCAATTTCAATGCTCTCTATCGCCAGCATTTCACGAGGATCCAAAGGGACGGCTTCAATCCCGACTTTGGAGATGTGTAGGCAAGGAGGGTTTCCCACATCCAGCACTCTGTGCTTTTCCATGCAACCCAGCATTAAATGCTTTTCCATTTTTTGCATCAACAGCGCTCAGTGCTTTTAAATTTCTTCCAGCACTTGGTTCCTTTCCATGTGAAGCCAAGTTAAGCATTTTCTGATTCAGGCCAGGCTGCCAGTCCCAAGGAGGACCAGAGGCCAACTCTGCCAGTGCCCTTGCAAACCTTCCCTTTTTAATAATGTTTGATTTTTTTGGTGAGGTACCAAGAAGCAGAGGAAGCCCAGGCTGAGAGAGGCTGGGCACTAAGCCTAAAATTCCAACCCCTTTTATAGCCTTAAATTGGTAAACCTATATTTTAAGGGTTAGGCATTATTCCCTAAACCTTAAGCCCTAAAAACCCTAAGCCCCAAATTTGAAGATGTTTTTGTGAGAGATGCATTTCTGATTGCTTGTCAGGCCACAGCTGCGACCAGAAACCAGCTCGCTTTCGGCGAAGCCAAAAAGCAGGCTACCAGTTCCAATCCATGTTGCAGTTGCTAACAGCACACAGTGCTTCTTTCCATGTAATCCAGCACACTGTGCTTTCCAAGATCCATAATTCAAGCATTTCCCAAGAGCAGCAATTGTAATGTTTGGGCTCCAGCTTCCAAGCTCCAAGCTTACAAAAGCCCCAACCTTCCAAGCTGCTGCTGGCACCCCTGCCAAGATGGCCAAGGCCATTATCTGATCACAGAGGGTGCTGTGTTTGTTATTTTCACTTTTCTTGCCCAGGCATCCATGTCCAAGCAGGCTTCCAATTTCGTTGCTGTCATGCAGTGGAATATAAATATATAATGGTTATTATAAAGATAATAAATAAGAACATTATTGAAATATATAATGTAAAATTATTAGCAAAGTAATAACCAAAATTTAAACATGCTATCTTTATGTAGGCCATGCTGGTGATGAATGGGTTCTTCTTCATCTTCAGTCTCCTGCTTGTTCAGTGCTGAATACAACATAATTTATAGCCATTCCATGCACCATGTTTGTTTGAGGCGATGAAGACCATGAAGGCCATGAAGGCAATGAAGGCCACCCCCAAAGCCAAGGCCATGCATTTTGTTACGTAAACATTTGATTTTTGTACACCAACATCCTGGCCAGGTCCAGAAGAAGCCAGCTTCCAAGGAGCCCGAGGCAGCCATCCAGGACCATGAGGCAAGATTCTTTGCAGGCATGCAGTCCATGTATTCCAACATGCAGCACCCAGTGCTTCCAATTCATTCAAGTCCATGCAGCACACAGTGCTTCCAGTACATGTTTGTGCATGCAGCGCGAAGTGCTTCCATTGATAAGGCCAGAAGCCTCATCAACGACGAGTGGATCATGTTTCACTTGAAAGTGACATGCTCCAACCCCAGGTGCCAGGGACAGTACACCGCCAACGGAACCAGCTCCATATTCCTAAGGCGTGTAAGTGAGGTTTGGCGGTGCACGTCCTGCGATCAGCTGTGGATCGAAAGAGCAGCACTAGCAACCACCACTCCACTCCAACACCCATGCAACATAGCCACTAGCTTAGGCATTTCTCCAAGTTTCTTCAACACAGCAGCTCCAAACCAGCCAAACCCTTAGGCAGTTTTCCAACCAACCAACCAAACCAGAGCTCATGGAGGTGTGGCCAGAAAGGTTGAGGCAACTGGCTTCCACACCCCAAAGCACAGTGCACCAAACTACGGCCACAGCCATAACCACAGCAGTAGCACAAGCTCCACACTCCAGGGGTTGTTTCCAGTGGAAGCCAGGCTCCAAGCTGGAGATATGAAGCGGCTACCTTTTGAAGGAAAAAATGACCGCACAGATTTTAAATGTCAGCACACAGTGCTTAATTGATTTGTACTGAAATATTTGAATGCATGGATATAAATAATTGATTGAATAATAATGGTTGGAAAAACAGTTCAATATATTAAACTATATTCTGTGGTAAATGGAAAATAGTTCAATATATTAAACTATTTTCATTACATAAGAGAAAATAGTTCAATATATTAAACTATTTTTAGTATATGACAGAAAATAGTTCAATATATTGAACTATTTTCCTTATATAATAGAAAATAGTTTAATATATTGAACTATTTTCTGTGTACTATGGAAAATAGTTCAATACATTAAACAATTTTCTTGCTACTAAACAAAATAGTTTAATATATTGCACTATTTAATTTCAGATATGGATATTACAAAATATTGGAATACATAATTTTTGAGTTATAGAATATATGCATATACATTATTTCTGGCTATACATATATGTATATATGATATTACACATATTGTGATTTAATTTCGAGCATATGGAAATAAATACTGTATATTGGCTAGTTTGAAGCTTGCACCTTTACATCCTAAATCCTAGATACTGAAATCTGAGTCTTAGACCCAAAACCCTAGACTCTAAACCCTAAATCCTGGACTCTAAGACTTAAACCTTGAAACTACAACCCTAAATCCTAAATCCTGAATCTTGACATATTAATCCTAAACCTTTGACCCTAGACCTTGAGCCCTAAACCCTACATCCTCAACCCTAAACCATCAAGCCTGAAGCCTTAAGCCTGCACCTTAGACCCTAAACCCTAAACCTTCAACCTTAAACCCTCCTTAAACCCTGATTGCTCAAAAAATCACATATTTTGTTTTGTGCCAATAAATTTGTTTGTACATACAAAGATTAATATTTGTGTAATGTGATGACATTAAAATTGTAAGTTTCATTCATTGCTGACATTCTAATGTTTCACAATATGTATAAACTTGCTGAATGCTGGTTTATTCTGATATGCTTTCATTACAGGATATTCAAGCAAATACATCTATTTTTATGCAGCATTCTTGTACATGTTTACAATTCTAGCATGCGCAAGAAGTAAAACTTAGACTTATCATTTAATAACACATATACAATAATGCAAGCTTGAACTTTTTGAATTTTAACTGCAATATTCGTATGTCGACATGCATTAAGATTTCATTTATAATTACATTATGATTAATTACACACAAATAAAAAATTCTGTCAACAAATAAACATATTGGCAATGTTTCAGAATTATTTTGAATGTTGCCAAAAATGCTTTGGAAATGTAAATTTCCATATCATGCTTACACAAATATAAATCAAACTATGCATTTACATTTTATTTGCGCACACATATATTTCTCCAGCATTTAAAGCTCAAGTGTAAATAACCATGGATTGCAGCATGTGATGCTTTTGCAATCTTGTTTTTTGGGCAACAGCATGAAATGCTTGTGTGAATTTCTGGGTACACAGCATGGAATGCTTCTGCTATTTGGGTGGCTGCATATGTTTGTCTGGATGTGCGAAATGAAGCATCATGCAAGAAGAATTCATGGCTGCATATTGCATTGCTTGCTGCCTGCAGCACCACTTTTGGCTACAAGCCACACATCCAAGTTTTCCAGTACAATGGATGTCCACATAGAGGACACTGCATACACCGAATATGGTGGCCAAGTGTGGTTCACCATCTATTTCTCCAATGGGTGGAAACAATGGTATCCAGTTTGCAGATAAAGCACCTGCAGATTTCGCATTCTTATTCGAATATATCCAGCCAAGGTACCATCCACCAGCGCCAGGACCAGCATTCGAGCAAGGGTCCAGTTGCTGGCAGTATAACCACAGAGTGGTTACCAAGCTGGCACCAAGCAGAAGCACCATGAGGACAGAATCATCATCAAGCATTCTGGCACTAGCAATCCTGGTTGCTTGCATTTGTGGAGGATCACCAGAGCACAGCTGAGCCAGGAACTTTTGTACAAGTTTCCATACCACCTGTACCAATCCAGGATCGATTGCTGGTTCGCATGAGCAAAAAGAATTTAGCTCGCATGTGCCCAGATTTCTGCTTCACCTACAGCATACCATGCTTTCCAATATCCAGCATCAAATGCTTCCTTTTTTCCCTTTGCAAGATCATGTGCAAAAGGCTTCGAATCAGCATTCCATGCATTCAGGTCTTTTGATTGGCCACACATTGCAGAAGCCAGGATGTCACCCAAATTTTGATTGCCTGAAATGTTTAACCCGTTTTGCTTTTGGCATTACCCTGCTACCTTTGCCATTGTGGGATGATGAATTATTTGTGTTGGCAAGAATCCAAATGCATAATGCATAGCATTCAATGCTTGGCAATTAAGCAGCTTTACGTGCTGGTTTGCTTCTTGACCCTTGTGAAGCACAAGTTGGGATTCTGCATTGCAGCGCTAAAGGACCAAGTTGCTTCCCCAAGCTCTGTAGGCCAGAAAGCTTTCCAAGCATTGCCAGCCATGTTCACTGTCCAGACCTTCCTGGCTGAAATGGTTGCCACAGAAGAGCTTGCGAAGGCCAGAAATGGACAGGACCCAAGCTTTGCGCAGGACCCAGCTCCAGCACAAGCTCGACCACATGGCTGCCCTGCGCCACCAGGATGCAGTGGTGCTGTTCGAGGCATTGGCCAAGAGCCAATTGCCAGAAGAGGTGAGAACCACACTGACAAAGACCGTGAAGGCCAGGCTCCTCCAAGGTGGTGGGAACCAAGCAAGCAAGACCACCATGCAGGCCCAAGAGCTGGAGCATCTCCAGAATTGTTTGACTCCCAGCGATTGGGCCAAGCTGGAAGCCAGCACCATGTTCCAGGGTGTGGACACCGTCTGTGCCAGGCTGAGGACCTTGGGCTTGGCCAGTGCCAAGGAAAGCACCAAGAGAGCAGCTGTGGGAGTGCTGGCGGCCATCCATTTGGCCAACACCCCGAAAATGCCACCATACACCAACATCTATGAGTTGGCGACCCACTTCGGGCAAATGCTGTCCAGCAGCACAGTCCATGTTCCAGATGGTGTGCCCAGCCTCCAGGTTTACCCACAGCGCAGTGCTCTTGGCCAGCCATGGTTCAGAAAATCTATGGAGCAGAGATGCCAGAAGCCAGGCTGTTGGAGAGGCTGCCACTGCTCCTGGCCCACCACATTCCTGTCAGGAGCACCTCTCCAGGCTGCTCAAAGGCACCATCCATGACCCAGGTGCCAAAAACCAGCCCAAGCACCAGGACCTCCAGCACCTGCACCTACCACAGCAGCAGCCACAAGCTACCCACAGCTGGGCATTACAGCGCAGAGCTTCCCACACACAACTCCACTTCCTTGGCAGCCAAGCTTGCAGCAGTGGGCCAAGCAAGGCTGCCTGTTACCAGCAACTGCTCCTGCAGCAGAGCCAAGCCAGACTCCAGCAGAGGAAAGCCAGGTTCCAGGAGAGCCAAGTGGGCAGGAGAACAATCGCCAGGGCCTGGAAGCTAAGGCAACAAGAAAGCCAAGACTGAAAAGGCAACAGCCAAGGCCAAGGCCAAGGCCAAGGCCAAGGCCAAAGCACAGTCTAAGCCCAAACTTGTGCTGGGCTGTTGCAAGTGCAGAGGCCAGAGAACAGGTTGTGGCCAGTGCAAGAGCGCAAGCTTCAAGGGAGCCAGGTTTGGAAACCCAGAGGCCTACCAGGCACACCTGAAAACCAAGAACTCTGCCAAGAAGTCTGCCAAGAAGAACTGAGAGTCCAAAGCAAGTGAGCCAGCAGGCATGGGCATAGCAGAAAACTTAACTAGGCCAGCATTCCCAAATTTAAGTCCAATCTAAATTTCCAATCTAATGCACAAAAAATGCTTAAGAGTGCGATTCTGAAGCTCTTTCACCTTGAGCTTCAGAAAAAGCACTGCTTGACCATGCTGCTGTGCACTGGTTCCAGGGGGATGGCCAGACAATGGCCATGGCAAAGCACATGCAAAAGCATGTGGGGAGAAGCAAAGCCATGCAGTGCTGCATGCGAAGAAAAAATAGCATTCAGAACTTGCCATGCAGCATTTTTTGCCCATGTTGTGCCATGCATATACTTGACAGAAGAATGCTCTGCACACCTTCCCAGCACCAGGTGCTTAGATGTCTTCCTGCAACATTCTTCTGCTAATGTGTGTTGGAAATTGTCACAAGTGGCCAAGCATGGCTCTCAGGGTTATAGATTGTGTTTATAATATAGGGTTTCAAGGAAAGTCTTTGAAGAAAGGTCTTTACTTGCTTTGCCTTGCTTCTGCTTATTGGAGATCTTAGCTGATGACATTGCTGCCCTGCAGGTCCTCCTCCAGGCCAACCTGCTGAAACCAGTCTCTGGCTATATCCACGACTGGATGCACACCATGGCATCCCAAGGGGTTATGCAGAGATCCATTTACATATTGCTGTCTGAAGCCAATGCTTGGAACCAGATGGAAAGTTTTCTCCAACTTTGGACTCTGCCAGGTGCAGTTGGCAAGAAAATCAAGCTCCATGATCTCTTCACAGCCAAGAGAATCAGATTTTACAAGGAGAACAAAAGGTTCAAGTGCACAGCCAGTGAGTGTTTGGGCTTGACCACATTGATCAAATACATGGCCCAAGTGCTGTTTCTGCCAGCAGGGGTCCAGGTGGACCAATGCCAAAGCTTTGTGGACATGGCTGCTGTGCTGGAAATGCTGCAGGCCACTGCACAAGGCAAGGTATCTCCAGAAATTCTCCAGCTTCCCAGCTGCACATCTCTGCATATTTTTGCATGCTTTCATGTTTTTTGTTTGAAATAAATGCTTTGTATAAGATATATAGGGTTTAGAGTTTAGGGGTTGAAGGTTGCTGTTGCTGCTCTTCTTTGCAGGCACCAAGTGGAGAAGGCTCTGACCATGTTCAAGCATGCTGGAAATGAAGCCCAGATGCTCAGAAAGCACCACTGGATGCTCCACTTGAGCACCCACCTAGCAGCATGACGATTTTTGCCCAACTGCTGGCCATTGGAAAGAAAACACAAAATCCTCACCATGTATGCCACCAACATGAAGAAGATCGGCAGCTACACCAAGAGCCTCATTGAAGAGGTTCTCTTCCATGATATCCATAGCTTGAGAACATCTGAGCATTTTCAGGCAGGGGTCCATCTGCTTCAGAAGCATGCTTGCTCCAAAGAGCTCCACAAATTTCTGTGCAGTTCGGTTTTCCAGACAAATATTCCCAAGGAAGAGGTCTGTACAGCCACTGCAGCCATGCTGGAGAAGGGAGGCCGAGTGCATCAGAAGGAATATGTTTTGATCCATGATGCAAGCCCATGGGGATGGCAGATAGCCAAAGTTGAGGCCCATTTTGAGGCCCAGTGCCTTGTGTGTTCCTTGGCGACCACCTGCCAAATGGTGGAGTACAATGCCACCACCCATTCAGCTTTGGTCCAGCCAACAGCATCTTTGCACTTTGTTCCAACTGCAAGGATCTTGTGTCCAGTCATCTGGGCCACAGAGCAGCAGAGATTGCGAATCTTGATTCCCTGGTCCTTTCGCCCTGGATGAAAAATGAAAGTGCCATGCAAAGCACCATGAGGGATGTTGCAGCAAGTTCCTGCTCCCCAGCACTTGGGTGCTTACATTTGCCCAGCTTGCCAGCACATGGTGCTTCACCCCATGCTTTGCTCCAAGCAAGCAGCTTCATGTCAAACAGTGCAGATTCAGCACAGACACAAGAAAATATTCTTATATTTTCTTTTGACATATGTATATAGGTTAAGAAAATAAGTCAGTGGCATTACATTCCTCAAAATTTCAAAATCTTACAGCTGAGGCAAACAAACAATTGCCATACCAAAAATGTTAGATTCCATGATAGTACAGAAGTCCATGCAGTCTTGCAAGCCGGCATCAACTCCAAATGTTTTTTCAAATTCCATTCACCTATAAAATCATATGTATTCAGAAGAGTAAAGAAATATTCTGTATAGAGAAACCAGTCTTATTTTTTTATCTCTGAATGTCCAAACAAAAAGCAAAGAATTGTTAGCAGCAGCTTACTTGGTAGAAAATGATTTATGAATGAGGTATATTTTGTGAATGATGCACACCAGATTTTTTGAATTTATCTTTCCACTGTAATTGTTTATGTTTCTGCAGAATACCTTTTATTTGACCATTTTGCACAAGAAGCTAGGTGGTTAGCAGGGGCTTAGCAATCAGGGTCTAAGGTCAACTTAAACAAGCTAAGTCACTAGCAAGGACACCCCTGACCCAAGCACCCCTGCTTTGCCTACGGCGAAGGACGCGCAGAGCACGAACGCAGCGGTCCATGAATATGTCTTTGG
>CAJNIZ010009633.1:0-13143 GCA_905231905.1 Symbiodinium pilosum
TTTTTGTATGATGGATGATAATCGTGCTTTCTTGCTGCTAACCCTATAAAATCACTTGAACATGCGCTTTTGGCTGTAAAATATGGGGCCCGTAATGCGTTACACTCTCCAGAAAGTAACACATATATAGTGTGTGTATTGTAGTTTAGTTGAAGACTAGAAAACAAATCCTTATTGTTCAATGCATCCAGCTTACATGATACAGGATGCCAATCAAGATGCATCGATTGATTTTGCCGTTGTACGCTCATGAATCCAGACCCTGTCCCCTAATGTCAGTAGTGTGATCACACCCTGTTTCCAATCATAGTCGCAATCTTATCCTAAAACCCTAACCCCTTGATTGAATCCCCAGCACTGATCCTGAAACCCTGCAATCGTGAACGCCTAAGCCTCTAAGGCCGAGTCGTACCGCAACGCCGCGGAGGTGGGTCGTGCGATGCTGGACAGCAAGGCCCCAATGCTGATTGTGGAATTGAGGTTCAGGATGTACGGGATTCAGGGTCCACACGACTGTGGCATTTCGTTCGTCATATGCTTACGTGGCCATGAGATATTTTTATTCTGGCAAACATCACCCTGGGATCTTGGAACGTACAACAGCCAGGAAGCCAAACATATCAGGACGTTGGTTCGCAGTAACTACCAGGACTCTACATCCTAAGCCCTAAACTTACACGGGGTTAGTAGGGAATAAGGGAGTATACTATTGTACATTCCCTCATTCCCTGCTAACCCCCAGAAGAGAATTCCTAAATCCCATCACGCCCCAAAGCCATCTGTGCGAGGTGCCTCGCGGGTCCATCTACCTGGCCACGCAACTGGGATGCTTTTCCCAGGGATTAGGTTTCGGGTTTTGGGTTCTTCTTACTCGCAAGATATCAAAACGGGCAGCCCCATAGAAATTTGGGGCGTTATAGGGACGATGATGAGATAGCACGGCTATCCCTGACATATGAAATGTAGATGCTCTTGCCCATGTAGTTCGGCAGTTGCAGAGAAACACCAGAAGAAATACCCTAAACCCTAAACTCTAAACCTGTAGGATGTGCTGTTCAGGCTTTGAGTTGACATTTGAGCTGTAGTCTAAACTCCTTAAAGAGGGGTTATATAGGGGACTATATAGGGGACTACTATAAGGGTTATTAAGGGGGATACTAGGAGTTTAGACAATGGCTCATTTTGGTTTAGGGTTTCGGGCTTCCTGCCCAGCTGTGACTTGCTTGCTTTGTTGAGCTTAGACTCGGCAATATGTTGTCTGAAGGGCGGCGTTACCATGTGTTCAGAAATGGGCTGCCGCCTTACACCCTCCTCCAACACAGCTGATGAAAAAGGGCAATTACGTGTCAGTAAGCACCAGAGTTAAGCCTCAAGATCTTCTTCATAGACCCATACAGCTACATAGATAGATGTGACGCTGGCAGGCACTGTGAATACAACAGTTGCAGTCACACACTTCCCCCATTCTACTGTTCTTGCCTATGCTCAGAAATGAGGAAGCTGTCCACCACCGACCTGGACGAGAAAGGTGCCTACGCTACGCTGCAGGTGCTGCCTAAAGCCGCAGAGAATCGTCAAGGGAACGGCTTGCCTTCTCCCATTCTGTTATTCCTCTCTTTTTTGGGTCCTGTTCTCACCTGATTTCTTAACAGGTGACGGCACTATGAATGGTGGATTCCTGAGGTTTCATTCCCTGCTAACAAGCCTCCAACCTGAACCCTAAATATTAGCTTCCATGTCCTTTTCCTTCGTCCGTTCCTTACCAACATCCATCAATCAAACCCCAAACTCTGCACCCAAAATATGTCAAGTTTCCATTTCATGTTCCACATGCCTTTACCCTAGACCCTGAAACCCTCAAGCCCTTAAACCCTTAAGCCCCCAAACCCTGAAGACCCTGAAGCCGGTAAACCCTTAAACCCGTAAACCCTAAATGGTGGGGAGGATGGTGATATCTACAGCACACCCATAATATGGGGAAGCTACTATAGTATTATCCCCCTATAATGGAGAATCAAATGGAAAAGAAAATGGAAAATGAAATGAAAACTGCTATTTATAGGGTTATGTCCCTGATCAGACCGAGCTTGACAGTTTCTGGCCTGCGGCCTATGCCGATCTCTGTTGCTTGTCGTCCAAGTGAGCAGTGTCCAAAGTCATTTCCTGGGGTTTAGGGGTTTAGGGTCTAGGGGTCTAGTGTTTAGGGTTCTAAGTCAATTCCCAGTTTCTCACAGGTAGTCTTATAGAATTGGATAAACGATTGCAGAGCAACGTATATCTGCATGTAAACTGATATATTGCAGCATATCTACGTACAAGTGTATAAGTACACAACGTGCATGTATATGTGCTGCTTTTTTTGTATGCTATTGTAGGCCATCCCGTTAATGTACTGAAATACGTGATGTGGCATGCTGCTGTCATAGCACCAGTCAGAGGCATCTCTACATCTTTTAGCTCTATGCGGTAAGCACGATCCAAGCCAATCCCGGGCAATGGTAACAAAACCTCAAACTAAACATCATATCTCTGCAGCTCCTCCCCCACTTCCCCATTTAAGCATGACGCCTTTCTCATCATGGACTACATGGAAACAGGGCTGTGTCATGTCGAAGATGTCAGAACGTTTCAAGAGTTGCAATTCAAAAAGCGTCTTGCAGCCACATCCCTCCGTCAAGCCACGGAGCATCCGCACGGCCGCAACGTGAAACAGTTGGACAACGGAATCAGATCCCCCTGGTACTGTATCAGGGTGGCCTGACATGTTTCTTCAGGAGTATGATGGTTATGATAGTTGTAGGATGCGGGCAAGAAGTGCTCAATATTCAACATGGCAGGTACCTCTATGGATCACACTGAAAAAGAGGCTGCTCATACATTGGTTTTCACCAGCCTTGTCGGAAGTTGTCCAGACAGAGGTGCTTGAAGCGGGAACGGTGGGAACCACGAAACTTGGGTGTGACATGCATTTTTGTGGCACCTGCCCGGCGACTGCACTGGACGCTGCACCTATTTCTTCACCGGAAACATCCTTTACACCTTCGAAGAATGCAACCTGGACCCCGAAGCAGAAATACCTCTAGACCCTGAACCCGAGGTATCCCAGGTAAACCATGTCCCAAATGCCCCTGGACCCTCCACCCTTAACCCCTGGATGTCCCAGGTTACCTCCACTTCCCATCCGACAGCAACATTCCTGCCTGGCGGGCCCTGGAGCGCCTTCACCGCGAAGGCCTGGCTGCAGCGTGACCCCGCTTGAGTCACAATTAGGTTTAGGGTTTTTAGGGTTTAGGGTCCCCCCCTAAATATTGAATACACACTTCCAATATGCTATAATGTACCACCATGGGGAGTATTCGAGAAGGACTCCCCGGTGTAGGGGCTCGAGGTGTGGTGATATTTGGTGGTTTGGCCTCAATATAGACCCCAAACTACTATAGTCCTTATTATAGGGACCCCAAAAAGTACCCCTAGTTTTGGGGAAGCCCTAAACCATATCATATATACCCTCATATAAGCTTTATTGAATGCCTATGAACCCCTTTAAGGGGACCTCCATTTTGAAGCACTTTAGCAGTTTTGGGGAACCACCTGGTGCCTGGGGTCCTTCCATCTAAGGTGGCTTTAGGATGCCCTTGCCAAGTGTTGTGGCAGGCTCTTTTAAGGTTTTGGGTTTTAGGGTTGGGGGTTTTAGGGTTTTAGAGTTTCGAGTTTTAGGGTTGAGGATTTGAGGGTTGAGGGTTTAGAGTTTTAGGTTTTAGGGTTTTACCTGGGGAGTTTCTCTCATAACTCCACCTCAACCCTGCAATAGTGAAATTCTGAGCCTGCCTACAACTCGTAATTTCCCCAATCCTTTAGGAGGACCCGCCACCCTGTAATAGTGACTAGAAGGGAAAATAGGGATTATATGAGGGTCCTCTTATATTCCTATTATACCACTATTACAGGGTGGGGGGTCCTCCTAACCAATCCTCGTTACGACTCTGGGCCGCTGCCATCCAAACCTTGTCCAAGCCCTAAATAAGTAGCTTCCATTTTCTTTTTCATTATCCCTATTTGTATATCCCTAGATTGCCCTGTATATCCCTACATTACCCTATATGTCCCTATATTACCCTATATATCCTATAGTACCCTACTAGAAATAATCCCCGAAACCTTCAACCCTGAGTAAATCCCTATCCCCCAAAATCCGAAGCCCGAATCCCGACAAACCCCTACGTACCTACGTTTAATCCCAAAATAACCTAGGGTTTAGGGCATAGGGTTTTAGGGCTTCATGAATCCCAATCCAGAAGCCCTGAGCCCAGAATTTGAAAAGACAGGAAACGTAACCCATCACCCTACACCGTAAGGCCTGCACCCATAGACTTCAAGACTTAACCCATCACCCTTCGACATCGCTCCTAAACCCCCAACCCCTAAACTCGTATAAGCCCCAAACCCCTAAACTCATGTAAGGCCCAAGCACTCAAACCCTAAACTCATACAAATCATATAAACCCCAAACCCTAAACCTCTAAATGCATCACCCCAGAACAAGCCTCTCCCTATATAATCCCAATATAACCCCTATTACATTACAATAGTTTCCATTTTCTTTTCCATTATCCCCATATAACCCCAATATACTATAGTAGTTTCCATTTTCTTTTCCTTTATCCCTATATAACCCCCATAATACTCCCCTATATAATCTTTGGAAAACTACAGGCCGCTGCCGCCAGCTGGGCCTCAGCAACTTTGGGCAGGCCGCTGCCTACCGTCCTGCTGTTCTTGCGGGGGGAATACCCTAAACTGAAAGGCTTACGTGAAAGAGTAGCGCTTTGGGTGTGGGAAGGAAGATGCAGGGGTTAAGGACTTGAGGATTATGATCCTGATTGGGGGGTTGAAGGGCTGAGCTATTGGCTTCTGCGGATTTCTAGCGGAATGTGCTGATGGTTGAGGGTCTCGAGGTTCTGAAAAAATGATGGGTTGCAGTGACGTTTATCCGTTCTGAGGGCTCAATGGAGTCATTGATTAATTCGAAGCTACCACGTATCCTCCCCCCAACTAGCATTTCAAGCTGATGTGGTACCCTTTTAACTGAGTCCGTAGTCTTGGTAAGGCTTTTCTAGGGCTTTGATGTTTGTTTGGGGTAGCCGTCCCTTTCCCTGAAAATCCGGCACCTCCAGTGAATTTAGTCACATTATCATTCTCTGGAGAATAGTTTTGTAGAGGTTTAGGGTTTAGGGTTTAGGGATGCAGACGTTGAGGCGTCGATACAAAGCCTAGGCTTAGTAGAGACAGCTTTCGGAAGCGGGGCTGATGCTAATCTAGGGATCTGTAAGTCTGTCACCAATGCCTACTGTGGGTCATAAAGTCGATAAGTCTATAAATGTGATCGCTCAATTTCTTAGCTAGGGATCCACATAGCCCAACGTAGGTAACATCTACACACCCTGCGCCCAATGTAAGTCCTGCTCGTATACTTGGATCCCTACCCATTTGAATCTTTTGGGTAACTGACAGATACTGACAGCGGAGGCCCAGATCGAAGAGGTCCTTCGCGAAGGCCGTGTGAAGCCGGCGGCTCTTCAGAGCTTTGGTTTAAACTGCTTCAAATGCTGAGCTTGTTTGAAAAAACTTAATAGATATAATAGCAAGAACAATGGCTATAGTAGCGATGTTACTATAACATTCATAGCAATAATGATGGCATGAGTGTGTTTGGATCAATGCTTATTATTCTGGGTCTTCATGACTAAGGACTGGCAAGATCTATATAAATATATGCACTCGATATATATATATATACACATACATACACGTGCATATCTATGTATCGGGTGGCTATTCCCTTGTTGTTCCAAAAAGTCAAGGACCCAGTTCTCCGTCTACGAGCCTTGCAGCCCTTCGTTCTTGCGCTGGCTACGGGACAAGGAAATTGCTGCAGCCAGGTGGCACTTTGTCAGTTTGTGGCATGTAGATGTTTAGGCTGGAGGGCTCAGAGGCCCTCCAGCAGCAAAGACTGCCTATCCATCTACTCCTCCTTAGCAGACTCCCCTCCAACTACAGTCCCCCTTAAGTAGATAGGATATGGGGTACATGGGGATCTTATTACAATATACCCAAAGCCATATTCTATCTACTTAAGGGGGACTGTAGTCCAGCAATCGTTTCTACGGGCTTACTCTCCTTACGGTCTTGTAAGGGGAGTGCTTCTCATGAGCTAAATGGTGAGGGGTCTACGGTACGGTACTAAGAAACGCAGCAGGGCTGCGATAAGCTCCAATGTTGGTTTTCTACCTTCAGACATTTTAGACTTGTCTACAGAAATACTTCATGTGTGTTCACAACCGGAAACGTTTATAAGGTAGCAAGACGTGGACAAGCCTTTCCCACTTATCTCTGCAATTGTTTATAAGGACTTCTCTTCTACCGCCACCGAATCTTGGTTGGACCTGGTAAAACCCACAAAGCATTCGACTTCGACATGTATGCAACAACAAGACTAAGAGTAGGCTTACCGCCTATGGACCTATTAACATCCCTGACATGTATACCCAAGTCAGTACCTCCCCACTGTAGCTTCTGTCATAAGAACATACGGAATCCTTGCATCAGGGCCCTAAGCAAATCTTTCCCAGGTGGTGGCCGCTTCATCGTTGAACCCGAATGCGACATGCCACCTGAGCCCTCTGCAGGACCTGGGTGACCTAGCAATGATTACTATAATACCCCAAACCCTAAACTCTATGTAGTCCCCATATATCCCTGGTGTCCCAGGGGCTAAGCTGGCCATCCTGGGAAACCGCCCTCCCTAGCTTTGAGGGGGAGCTGGAAGCTGTGGAGATAGTTCGGAGGTACGAGTCGACACTACTAGGGTTTGGAGTTTAGGGTACTATGTAAGGCTTGTATAGGGATAATGGAAAAGAAAATGGAAGTCACTATTTAATGCGAATACCACACTGAATTTTCAGTCGCGACCTTCTACTGGAGCTGCGGATTCATGGAGAAACCTCAGCTTTCGTCTCTAGTGGTGCTGGCGCTTTAGGATGTTGAGGGTTAAAGGCTCGTGGCTATGAAGGTGCCTGAGCTTCTGAAGCAACTCCGAGATCGGCTTCTACTGTAGGTGTAGAAGGCAGGACGCAACAAGTCCGAAAGCAAATGGGTGGTTGTCAAAATTATGATCCCTTTTTGGAACCTCATTATAATGCGGCACTTAATTTTTGGGGTACCCAAAGAGGGACCATAATTTTGACAACCACCCAAGCTCACTGATGTTTCACGCCTTTTCTGGCCTTTGGATCGATACTTAGGCTTGGGCCTGAGGCGGGGAGGCGCCAAGCGAAACAACTAGTAGGTTAGGGGTTTAGGGTTTAGAGAGGTAATTGTGAATCTTGAGCAGTCGCGTTAGGTTGTGCATTCTGGTACTACTACGTGTTGTCTGCAGCCTTCCAACAACTTCCAACTCTCCTTTCCCTGAAATCCTCAACCCTGTGTAACTGGGTTGCTGTTCAGGGACTTGAATGAAGTGAATGTAAGAAGGAAACCCCATCATGTACAACATACCCAGACTGTGGTAACTTAATTTAAGTTCCTTAATTAGGAGCAACCCAGATAAGCAAGACCTAACACTGGAGTCCAGTCAATCAAGCCGCGAAGCAGGAATCCCATACTGCAAGCCCACAGGCGAGGCCATGCCTCAAACACTGTATGCTTCCCAAAATGGTTATACTGTAAGTTATACCTTCTAAAGGGCCCCGCCACAATCCCCTAAAAATCTCCGACCCTAAACCCTAAACCCTAAACCCATATTATCCCAAACCCTGGACCCCACTCCCCTGCTCGCATGCCATCACTACGGAGGATCCTCATGTACTGGCTGTGGCCGCCAAACACGGCCGTACTGCCGCACAGGCGAGACCGAGTAGAAGAGAACTCGGAGACTGGGAAAACTGCTTCATGTGCGGAATTCTGTTGCTTGTGAACAAGGAGGATGGCAGAAGTCAGAAGAACATCAACAAGATACTTCCCTCGAGAAGGATCCTGGAAACCTAGAACTTGAAGTGACTGGGGTTTGTCAAAACTATAAAGTATGGAAGAGTCTGCATGGCTTTGGAGCCGTACAGGGGGCACGTCCTAGCTGTTTCAAGATGTCCCGTTACGAGGTTCTTCTCGGATGGCTGCTGCAACAAGGAGCCACCTTGATCGGTTTAGTTTTCAAGCGCTCGTGGGTCAGGGTTTGGGGTGTTGTGGCATTCGATCTTTCGAAATGCGGGCTTTCAATTAGGTTTCGGTTTGATGTTAGGCGTTCCGGGCATTCAGGGCATCTCTCACCGCCTTCAGAACCCCTCAAATCCCAACAGCCGAAAAATCAAAGTCCCAAAGCCCTCAGCTCGATTCCCTTGATCCCTAAACACCAAATCCCTAGATTCCTAAATTGCAATACCCTAAATTGCAATACCCTGCAGTCATGGAGTCTCGTAACCATCCCGCTCAGGTTGCCTCCTGACTAGCTGGAATTATTCTTAAAATGTAGGGGTTATGTAAGGAGAATGGAAAAGAAATTGGAAGCCACGAAATAAGATTAGGGCTTTTATAGGGGGTTATATAGGGATAATGGAAAAGAAAATGGAAGCTACTATGTTGTAATAGGGCGTTTATCGCGGTTATATAGGGACAACGGAAAAGAAATTAGAAGCTACTTATTATAACATGGTTTTATAGGGTTATGTAGGGAGAATGGCAAAGAAAATGGAAGCTACAAGCTACTACATCATAGCCGGAACCGTTGGGCGGGGGTATCATGGAGGGGGGTGGTTGGGTAATTCAGGCCAAACATAGGATGTTAGACCCATGTTCAGACCCAAAAATGCACGCCCCAAACCTCCCTAAACCCTAAACCCTAAACTCTAAACTCAAAACCCTGAACTCTAAACCCTAAACCCTATACCCTAAACTGCTGAGGTTTCAGTGCTACCCCGTAGTCGAAGCCCGGCCCATATCCGGGAGAACAGCGTGGGGCCCGGATATGCTTGACCCCAGGGATCCAAGTATACTAGGGTTTAGGATTTAGGGTTTAGGGTTTAGGATTTAGGGTTTAGGGCCCTAGAGTCTGCAAATCTTACCTACATTGGGCTACTTGAATCCCTATATAGGGTAAGGGTGTCAAAGTTTAGGATATACAACCCAAGCTTTCGGGCTCAGGGTTTCGTCAGCGAATGGGAGCTGATCCTATGTAAGCTTCACAGTTTGGTGGGGCTCGGATGGCCTTGACAGCTCTACTTTTGTCAGGCAAAGAGTATTATACGGGGTTGTTACAGGGAGTATGTGGTGATCTGCATTTATTTCAGGAGTTGAAGACATTCTGACCTGGCTCAAAGCTTGCTACCTTGAATGCTTTCCAAGACAGGTACAGCTGAGCCCAGCTGTCCACCAGCATCATAATTGTATGGTCACCATGGCAAACCCAGTTGTCCTTTACATCCAGGTACATGGGAGGGTTCTTAAATAATGCCTTTTCAAGGCGTTCGGACCCTCTAAGTTTGGGCGTTTGTGCCAGGACCGGACCCTGTGGTAATAAATACGGCCATTCAGTCCTGGTACTCAGGGCCAGTGAGCATGACGATGGCGATGAAGATGCTGACAACAATGAGGATAATGATGGCTTTGAACTTCTGAGGTGTCCTTGCTAATGACAAGCCATGTCTGCACTCTGCTGATATGGCCACTGAAAGTCGCTACAAGCACTGGGAGAAGCACCTCCCGTTGCAATTGTGTTGCATGTGTTGCTGCCATCCTCATAGTCAACTGAACAAGTCTACCAGCGCCACTCGTATTAAAAAGGCCCACTACGCACTAACGCCGACCGCCATGATAGTGGTAATTATAATAGGACGCCTATATATTCGTATTTCACCACCGATAGTGGGCGGGGGAATGCCTAAGCCTAAGCAATTGCCGGCTATTGCTGCGGATTAGATGATGTTTTGCTTTTGTTTTTCCAAAACTGAGCCAATTAGTGGGTTTGCTTGTCTGCAGCCTTTGCTAGTGGCACTCCCCTGAACGATTCCGTAAATTTCCCCTAACTCACACAAGCCCCGAAACCTCAAGACACTCGCGAGACTTCTCTTGAAGTCCCTCTAACCTGACCCAAATGGACCCCATACAGCGCCCCCTCAACAGGACAGTAGTCTATACAGACGCCCTTTTGGGTTTTCATCTTGTTTTGGGGAAGGAGAAAAGCCCTAAGCCATTTACCCGAAACTTGAAGCCCTAGACCGTGAACCCTAGGCCAGCTGGACTTCAAGCTGCAACCTGCAGAGATGGCTGTTCTCAGCTCCCTCGCTACGTTGGTGCAGAGCCGCGCAGGCGCCACGGCGAAGCAGGAAGTCAGCTAGGCAGAGTAAGGATGTCGGTTTTAGGGCATACCTTGGAAGCTCCCAAAACGCAATTTTTGGGGCTTAGTATGTGGTTTTTGTGCCGGATTCCGAGTAGTTGGCATCCCCCGAAAAGTGCTACATTGGAAGGTGTAGGTGAGGTTTAGGTCGGGTTTAGGGTTTGGAGTTCAGGGCTCCCTCCACAAAACTGATTAACGCGGAAATGCATGCAGCCCCGTTGTCTTTGCTGTTCCACCGAGAATTGGCTGGGCATAGCTTGAGGAGACAGGAAAAGGTGGTGCTGTGGTATGAAGCAGACCCGTTTAGTTTGACTAGGGATGACCTGGCCAGTATACCCCAAACCCTAAACCCCCTAAACCCCCTAAACCCTAAACCCTACGTAAACCCTAAACCCCCTAAACCCTAAACCCCAAACCCCAGAACCCACACCTTGATGGTTGCTGACGTTCGCTCTCTCAACCAGGAATCTGTACTTCTTTAAGCTATTGGTCCATCTTGCGCAAAGGAAACTTTCAAGTCGTATGCGCTTGCAAGTCACAGGCAGAGCTTTCGCAATTTATTCTGCACATGCACTCATTCGAGCACACGGCCCCGTGTGAAGTAGGCACAGCTTGCCCGGCTTCTCGGGAGCAAAGTATTCAAACTATTCCCAAGTCCTGTAATTGCATGGTCTCTATAGTAATAGTAAATACTACAGATTCATGAGTGTCTCGCATTTCCATATGCCTATCTAAACCCTCAACCCTAGCCCAGGTTTCTTGAAGCCCGACGGAGCTGTTGACCTCTTCGGTGTGGCTGGCTGACCTGACAGGCCTTGCCCTCTGCTTCAGAAGCACATGTGCAAAAATATGCCCCTGTTGGACACTTTCGGTTCTTGGGGGTTACTACATTTCGGAACAGTGCGCAAGAACATGATCCCTTTGGGTACCTTTTTGCCACAATAAGGCTATAGTATCTTGGGGTCTGTATTAGGGTCTACTGCTTTTAGGGAAGCTACCCGCAGGGATGGTTTTGGAGCATACTGCCCTTGCAATCACCCTTGGCTCGCCAGCAAAGTTGGTTTGGGTATAGGCTTTAGGGAACTAGGGACCATAATCCTTAAAAACTCCCTATGTAATTAATTAGTACATTCCTTTAGTCCCTACGAACCATCCTCAATAGCATCTGCTCGTAACCTCTTGAACTGCAGACGACACTCGCAAAAAAGTAAGACGCCTGCAGGGTTGAGACTTCCGGAACCCTGATGGTCCAAATGTTCCCCCAAAGGCCAAGGCCTATATTACCAGTGATGCTATCGCAGTCCTGGCTATGTAGAGAATCCCCCAACCATTGGGCAAAAGTCGTGCTACAACCTGGCAAGTGGGGGTTGGGGTGGAGGCCTTGATATGCATATGCCCATCTAAACAAGCTGAAGAGTGTTTCATCTCAGCTGCAGCCGCATGTCTCACGTTATATACCAGACATTTCTATGTGTATGTGTATTATATATATATATGTATACACATAAATATGGGCACTACCATCTTACGCAAGAGAGGGAACTTGAAGTTTCTTGATTAAGCGTTCAGCTTGTTCCTCCGGCTAGACAACTGGGGCTCGGAGCCGTTTGAGGAGAGTGGTCTCAGTCCTACGATTCACAGTGTACAATCCGCGTGTTTGAGAGTTCAGGGGCAAAGAATGTGATATCCATCTTTCAGCATCTATAGACCTATAAACCCTCAGCGGCAATTAAATTTTCCCGTTTGGATTCAGTTAGAACGCCACATCCTAGACTCTCAACTGCAGTGTTCGGTGTCAGTGTGTGGTCGGCATGCGGAGGGCCTTGCAGAGCGCTCTGGTGCTCAAAGTTCAGTGCCCCATTAATGATTCTGTACGTTTCAGGCTCTAGGATTTAGAGTTTACGGCTCCAACTCTTGAGCAGCTGTTGGAATATTGTATCGAGCATGAAATGGATGCTGACGGTCTAGAGGGATCTGTGGTGGTTTAGGGTTTACCTAATTTTCATATGACTGCGACTAACATTGGTGGTGACAACAGCTGAAATCTCAATTCGATTCACCAAATTTGCTTTTCGTACTGTGAAAAATCATTAAAAGGAGTTTAGCACATGATGACACCACTTCTGAAGCCCCCGCGGGGGCCACCCTAAACCCCAAACCCCTCTAAAGAAGGAGAGCCCTTGAGGCATTGCCAGTGCACCACCTCGAATCATGGGACAATGAGCCCGCAGCCGGCGAAGAGGAGGTGGGCTTTGGTAAGCCTCATAAGAGTGTTAATGATATTACTTTAACAATAGCAATAGTTCTATAACTAGGAATAGTAATAGTAATACCAACGAGAATAGTAGCTAATCTTTCCTTCTTTATTAAGAGAAAGGCTGTGCCAGCTTCTGAGCTCTTCTTGCATCAGCTGCCATTTCTACTGTCTCTTCATGCTTAGTGCTACAAAAGGGCGGATGTTATTTGATTGTCCATTTCTGGAAATTGTGGGGACTTGGGGGGGCAGTATTTGTTCGTGACCTCGCATTTCTTGCTCTACCAAACTTTGCTCTGCGAAGCGCAGGTTGAAGATCGAGATCCGGACTGCGAACGCCGATAGGTGAAAGCTGGCACGGCAAACGCTTCCCCCACGTGAGGGCTGACATCTGCGAGCGCTTGTAGGCAGCTTCATTTATATCAGGACCATTCCTAAGTTCCCTCATGGAGCACTTGAAAACCTAGACCCTCCTCCTACCCTCTATTAGGGCCTAAATACCTAC
>CAJNIZ010009634.1:0-12212 GCA_905231905.1 Symbiodinium pilosum
TTGCTACGGCCGTAGTGCTTGCATGGTTCCAATATGTCCGACTCATGCAGCGATGTGGATGATCTTACTGGTTCTGCTGAGTCAAGCTCTGGATCGCCCATTTCCCATAGCGACCCAGCCGAGCAAGCTGAACAGTCCTTTTCATTTGCGTGCAATGATGTAAAGTGGAGAGTTATCATCCATGTATACCGCGACCGCCGCCTGCAACAAGGGCGCACTAGACGCTCGGTTTCTGGTTCAAGCGGACGACTGCTTCATGATACAACAGGATTGGACTTTGAAGCCTATAGGCAACGAGTCGAAACAGACTTGCCCTTGGAGGTACGGGAAAGCATCGAGTCATTCCTCCTCATGCTCACAACGATTTGGTCGGTGCAGCTCCCCCTTAATGATCAGCAGTTGGTTCGTGGACTTGGCGGAGCGGATGATTCCGATCAGGCTTCCGCGCTGCAAAGGTTTTAACATCTCTTCTACAGGGCAGCAACCGAACGAGGATATCTGGCAACACAAGCGCGACTCCTTACGTCACTCGCTCCCTGCCTCCGGAGTACAGAGATCAACTGTTGCAATGGATCGCGGAAGTTAGACTTCAAAACCGTGCAAGGTCACGGGAGCTGCAACATTGGTCACGCTCCTCCCCTAGGCAAAACTAGAAGGAAATGGTCCTTCAAATATGGTCTATGCCGCCCTCGTCGTTGTCGACGGCAGCGCAAGACTCGCAGTACGAGCAGGCGGCTGGCTGTGCTTCAGGGGTCGTCTCTTTGGAAGCAGATGCAGTTAAGCTTGCGCTCCACGTGGCGCTTCTTCTGTACGCTGACCTGCTACCCTCAGAGCTCTAACTGCATGGTGGCGAGGCCTGTTGGACTTTCTGGCATAGCAACTTTTAATTCTACAATGATGAGCTCTTTTACAACAAGAAAGCGCACTCGCTCCGGTCCTAAGTCCGGAGTTCGAGCCGGAGGACACCGCTGCCACAGCCAGCTTCAGACATTAATCTACTTTCTGGTCACGACAAGCAACTTCTCCGGCTCGAATGGCGTGAAGGTGGGCCCATCTCCTATGGGTGGGCCGGGAGCTCCCATTTTGGGGGCGAAGCCGCGTGGGAATGTCGCTACATCTGCGGCAGAGGCTGCACGAAAGCGGTCCTTCAGGCGGGCCGTGCGCCGAGCTGCGACATAGGCTCTTGAGACAGCTGTTGTCGGACTTCATGAGGCTGTATTCGCTGAGGGCCGTGCTGCGCATTGGGTCTTGTTGGCTTCCGTATGAAGCATTCCACAGGAAGGTGCCTACAGCCCGTGTGCGGAACGAACGGTGCTTCAGTGGGCTTGGCTTGCTTAGCGACCCCATCTGCGCTCTTGCCCCTCGTCATCACAAAGTGTATTTGAGCGCCATGGCCAGGGCCTGAGTGTACCGCAGGTAGAAACGTCCTTGCCAAAGGTCCGGCCTTTGACCACGTGTTCAGCAAACTGCAAGCACGGGCGCGAACCAACTGCAGGAACTGGTCGTGGTCTGTCTGCACTATAGAGGCCCCTGGTTTGGCAATTCCTTCTCCAATCAGAGATGGCACCGGCTGCACCGGAGTATTGAAGTCTCCCAGTACAATTCTCCGCGGTACGCCTGCAATCCATGTGCCAAGTTCCCTCCAGACCTTACGTCTACGTTGCAGTAGTTGCTGTACCTTGCTGAGACCGCTGATTTCTACTGGATCTGACTGCAAAGGCTTTTTCTGAACATTCCAGGCATGTTAATATACTCCAAGTTTTCCCAGCGGTGGATCGAGCATAAGACGTACATGGAATAATCTGCCAGGGTGAATGGGAGCTGATCTTATCTGCTCCGCGCTGACCAAAGAGGATAAGATAAAGATCATGACCCCTCCCTCTGCGGTGCCAGATCCACTGCGCAGGACGTACCACTGGGGTCCATGCGGTACGTTGGTGGAGGTTTTGTACTCCATGTCCTGCTTCCACGCCGTCTCCTGAACGACCATTACATGCACTGGCCGACCTGCAACATACTCATCACATAACCACTGTGTGATCTCTCTGTATCTCGTGTCGCGCAAGCCTCCGCAGTTCCATGTGATAATCCGAAGTCTGGGAAAATGTGATTTTGCATTGATCGACTTATTCTGATAGCCATCTTGTCTAACAGGTCTTGCTGTAGATGTGGCACCTAATTGTGTAAGGGTGAGATATCGCGTGAGTTGGAAGCCATTCACTACACACATGGACAAGGTCCTCCACGGCCTGGACCATCAAACAGACAGTCTGGACCAGAAGCTACTGGAAGGTTGGCGACAGTGTATTCAAATCGCCCAGCCTCCCAAACCTCAAAGACCATTGCCAACCACGATGGACAGCCAGGAAAGCTTCAGCGACAACATCCATCAGATGTGGCGGCTTCGACAAGGTCTCCGCTCCATGCCGGGCCTTGACACGACAGCGCCAGCCACCGCTCTGCCGCAACAAGTATTTGCAGGATGGAGCAAGGCAGCCACACTCCAGGCCATCACTCGCAAGGTGAGGAAGGCAGGGAGGGATCGCAAGATTCAGAAGGTCAAGCAAGTCCTAGATTCAGGAGACATTTTCAAGACGGCCAAGTGTCTAGCCCCCAAGACCCCGAAGCGTAGGATACAGCTCAGGGATGAACAAGGGAGAATGCAGTCACATGATCAAGAGCACGGTCAGCTGGTGGACTACTTCAGAAAGCTCTATGACGGACTGCGATCCCCTCCATCGCTCGTGACTAAGCCTATCACATTCGAGGAGGAAATCACTGCAGCCATAGCCAAAATGTCTCCCGCCAAGGTCATGCCTTCATGCAGCGCTCCGACTGCGTTGTGGAAGTGGACGTCCAAGTCTGCAGCTCATATACTTCGGCAGCAATTTGAGTATGTTTTCCAACCAGGTGAAGTGCATATGCCCTCTGCATGGAACGTGAGCGAGCTTGTCCTACTTCCTAAACCAGGCAAACCTTTGCGCAAGCCATCAGATCTCAGACCAATTTCGTTATTGCCACCAGAGATGAAGATATTATCCTCAGTCATTGCGGCGTGCATTCGGCCACAGGTGCAGACCTACCTGGCATCGATCCCACAGTTCGCCTACGTTTCAGGCCGCGCCTTGCAAGATGCAGTGACAAGGGTAACATCGCATTGCTCGGAAGTGCGTACTTTAATACAGAGCCAAGCTTGCAACATACACACCAAAAGAGGCGGACGGACCGAGAAAAAATTGTATGGCGGTGTTCAGTTGTCTTTAGACATATCGAAGGCTTTCGATTGTCTACCCGGGGAAGATCTACGACAAGCTCTGGTTGAAGCCCAAGTAGACTCGGACATGATAACGGCCACTCTTATCATACATGATGAAGCACGCCTCCGTATCACCCACTGCGGTCGAAGCGCAGAGGTTGAGACGAAACGAGGAGTACTACAAGGTTCCGGACTGTCTCCAATGCTGTGGGCATTGTTCTCTGGGTATGTACTTAGACATATGGATACGGCGATAATAGATGTGGGTAAAACAAACACGACCTACGCTGACGATTTCCACTTTAGCTGGACTATCACTTCTATGGCAGAGTTTGACAAGGCTTACGCCGCTATCAAGCACGTCCTCCAAGTTCTACAACAAAGAGGCCTCAGCATTAGCGCAGATAAGACAGTCATCATCTTGGACATCAGAGGAAAATATGCCAAGAAAGCTTTGCGCAGGTATGTGGTCAAGACGAGCAAAGGCAGATGCATACGTGTCAAACTTGGCTCACAATGCCTGGATCTCAAAATTGTCGCCAGCCATGTATATTTAGGAATCAAGATTTCCTTCCGCAAATTTGAGATGGAAACAGCACAGCATCGTCTACAGCTCGCCAGGAGCGTCTTCAGCAGACTCAAGACCATCTTGTGTTGCCAAGCCGTTCCTCAAATTTTGCGCCTGCGCCTTTGGCAAAGCTGCGTTCCGCCTAGCCTCCTACATGGTCTTGACTGCACAGGCGTCACAGAGGTCATTGCTGGCAAGATCAGAAGTCTGGTCACTCAACAGCTCCGACAGATAGTCAGATCATACAGCATGTTCACGCATGAGGCCAATGAGGACCTGCTCATCAGGCTGCATGTTGAAGACCCCATCGACCGCGTCTACAAGGCCTTCGATAACCGGTGTTCCAAACCGTCCATGGACTTTGAGCGCCTGCAGGTTTGGGAATCGCATACGCAGTGGCTGAATGTTCTGAGGGGCCGCCTATTTGACAATTCAGAAGCGGCGCGGCAGAGTGCTCAGGATGTCCACATCGGCTCTGCTGGCCAATCTTCTGCTAGAGCTTGGGTGGTGCCAGTCAACCTAGTCACAGAACAATTTATTTGCCATGAATGCGGGTTCGCCTTTGCCACACAAGCAGCCCTCAACAGTCACAAGTACAAGATCCACTTTGCAGAGCAAGACAAGGAGACCAGACAGGCAGAAATTCATAAGCACAAACAACATCCAGCCACAGAACACGCTCGAGATGGCATGCCCACCTGCAAGCATTGTGGACACCAGTTTGAGACGTGGCCGGCTTTTACATATCACGTCAATTCCAGGAACTGTGCTGAAATAAGATTCTTCTATGCTCAAGAGAACAACCGGGATCAGCTAGCCACGCTCCAAGATGCATTGACATATAGAGATGAGCTGCTACAGGCGGCAACCTCTCTCACGTGGCGTGAGATGGCTGAGCTTCACGTGGTCAAACAGCATCACAATCACTGCTTAGAATGTCATCACTGGTGTGCCTCGCCCATGTATGTGAAGCGTCGCATGAAATCCAAGCACCCAGAACTGACAGAGATAGTGCAGGACGTGACAGCCAAAATCACCCAGAGCGATTTGGCTCTCAAAGGCCCCTGTAGATTCTGTGGACAGACCTTCAAGAACAGGCGTGCCAATCTCAGCTCATGTATTGGCGTGTTTAATGGACACTACTTGCTTAGACGACTGGGTCGCAAACCTGTCACAGGACTTCAGCGTGGCCGCAGCACTGGAAGGAGCCGCTGGCGCAGGCCACGAGCGAGTTGGACATGATCCGAGCCTTGACCCCAACTTTGCAAGCGACCCCATCGGCCCCAGCAACTTCGACAGAGGCACCAGCGCCTGTCCCAGACCAGGCCATGGACGCTTCGGACAAGTCCGCCACGAGGGCCAGGACGGAGGATTCAGACGACAAGGGCAAAGACAGGCAGGCAAAACGGTCAAGACCAGCAAGCAAAGGGAATCAGCAGGGCCGAGGCAAAGGTCAATCGCAGAATTCCTCCAAGTGGGAAAACTGGTCGAACTGGAAGGATCACGACAAGGACAAGAGCGACCTAAATCAGCTCAAGCAGCACGTCGACATGCTGACGACCCTGGTTCTCAGACAGGAGCGCCAGTTGATGATAAATCGCCAGGATACCAGCTACATTATCTTCATCAGGACGGATGTGACGCCCAGCCTGGCGGTGATGTCATTCAACATTGGTCAGAGCTGGAAACAGGCCAAAACTTCGAATCCGGAGAGCCTGAAGCACCCCTGGAGAGTCATTCTGTTTCAGCGCCTGCTGACGTCTATGACTGCGGCTCTGGAGAACTTGCTTTCAGGCCAAGGCCTTGGGCTGGATTCAGGGAGACCACTTCACAGGAGTGAAATGGAATGCGGAGAAGAAGATGCGCGAGGTGGACAACAAGATCCCTCCAATCCCGATTCCGCAAACCCTGAACCTCACTCTGGAGGCAACCAAGTTGTGCACGGAGCCGTTCGCCGTCAATCGTTACCATGCAATGAGGCCCTTGGCGTCAGAGTATTCGAGTCCTTCGTTGACGATGATGCTCGAAATAGGACTTCGAACAGCAGAAGCCAACCGACTATGGAGCATCTTCAACAATATTGCCCAGACATCGGTGTGGCTGGCCGTGGGAGCAGCGGTTGCAGAGAAGCGCTCTGGCCAACAGATTCGCGCAGGGTACCGGCAACTAGTGTTGGGAGCTCAGATTGGCAACTCTAGCAACCACTGCTATGCCAATTCCCTGGTGAAGTGTGTATTGTGGTTATGTGAAGACACCACGGAACTACAGGCCATGCTGGGACAGTTGCTTTTCGATGGCGTCAGGCCTGCGCTTACAGGAAGTCCTCACTGCTTGTGGCGCAATGATTCATGGCAGGAAGCAATGACAGGATGGGCGATGCCTCATTCTCAGCACGATGTGGGTGAGTTCCTCAGGTACTTCGTTCAACAGAGTGGTGGCCTTAAATATGCACTAGAGCTTTCATGGGAGGCCAGGCTTTTCAATGGAGCAGACGATGACGCTGTTCGAACGGATGTCACCAACTCAGAAGTCCTTGTCATTGATCCCTACCTTGCGGATGCCACGCACCGCGGAGATTCTGTCATGTTGCAGCACCTTATCCATGCATGGGAAAATCAGGCCTACATTCATGCGCTGACTGAGCGCCCACTGATTCTTGCAATTTTGATCGGGCGTTTCAGCAATGAGGGTGGACGCATCAGGAAGTATCATGGCAAAATAATTCCCAATGAATTCCTGGAGATCCCTGTGTTTGACATCAACAGTTTTCATGCAAAGCGCTACGAGCTGAATTCCTTTGTTGCCCACAGTGGCAGCACGCCCTTCGCTGGCCATTACACTGCTGTTTTTCGACATGGTTCTATGTGCCTGAAAGCTGATGATGGCTTGGTAGCTCAACCGTTAGATGATGTACAGTTTCAGCAGATGTGTAGCCAGGGGCACTTATTCTTTTACCAATCAGTTTAATGTGCCTGTAGCTTGGCCAAGACGGGTTAATGCTTTTGCGGACTATCTGCTTTGGGTCTACGGACCAGGATGGTCTGCCTGTCATAGCGTGGGATGCCGAAGTGCAGCTTCCAGCCAGGTTTTAAACCTGTCCCAAGTTTCGCTGGCAAAGAACCACACGCACTTTGCAGCGAAGGAAAGTGAAAGTGAAAGTTCTCTCTGAGGACTATGGAGCTGTTGAGCCTTCACTTTCAGCACGTTCAACTTGTCAAGAACAGAGGCACCGCTGTCATTGCTATCACTAATTCAAAGACTTCGCGGAGCCTGCAGCAATCGCTATCGCTGCATGAGCCAGCTTAGGTCGCTGTTCTGGATTTTCTGTGGAGCCGGTCACTCAAAGACTTATCCTTCGCGGCTCTCTCCTGGCCTTTCGTTCAGCCTTCGCGGCCTTAGTTCGATCGTTCAACTTCTCTTGCCCGCCCGCGTCGCCGCCCTCCAGCAATCGTTTTCAGCATTTTGGCGGGATGGCCGCGCCAGGATGACTTGTTTGTGGACAAGTTGCAGTTGGAGGTTGGTGCAAGGCCAGTTTTTGTGGCTCCCAGTTGCCACGGCCCAGGCTTTTAAGGAATTTGTACAGACTCCTTTGTCTGTTAGGCCTTCACAAACTTGACTTAATGCCAGCCTCCCCGGAAAAAAAAGTTTGGCTGACTTTTGCGTGAGAAAGTTATATGTTGAAAGTGCGTGTGCTGTTGCTGCGCTGCATGTTTGCTGAGCCGCGATTTCGATACTGGTAGCGGAGCCGGTCCCAGGACGAGCAGTGGGCGCACTTGGCATGCTGTGGATTCTGCGCTTGTAGTGTTTTTGACCGTGTAGCTTCTGCCTGCTTTCTGTCTGATGTGTTGCCTCATCAGGTTCTTGGCCTCTCCCCTTCCCCTGCGTCAGGCGGGGTTGTGGGATTTTCACTCTGCTGTCGCTTGTACTTTCTCTGCCAGGTGCGCCCTATTGCCAGGCCTGCTGCTACTGTCTGGCATTCAGTTCTGCGCCTGACCCTTTCTTCTGTCTGTGCCTCCTCTGCCCGCCGGTTTTTTCTGTTTTTGGAACGCAGACCGTCGCAAGTCTAGCGGGGCGCAACAGGTGGCGCCCGGCTGCAGAGCAGCATGCTCAAGAGTGAGACCGGACTCAAGAGTACCGTGCAAAGAATCCCTAGAGCATCACAGTGTGTGAGTACGGAAGCGCAGAAGTACAGGCGCAGTCAAAGCAACCTCGCGGAAGCTACCAACGAATGTCAGCGTTTCAGTAGCTCAGAACAATGGGAACTTCGCCGAAAGAGTGCGCGGCTGCCTCGCGACAAAAGAGCCGTCGCGCTGATCATTTTCCCGTCAGTAGCGCGTTGAAAACCCAGAGCAGCCTGCGCCTGGCTATCAGCCTCTGACCATACGTCCGGGCGATCCGCAGCGTACGCAACCAACAGCAAGCGATCACCGTCCCAGTCCACCGTACCATGCAAAAGATGAGAATCCATCAGGACACATGGCAGGGTGATGTCAAAAATTGTGCCAAAACGATAGTGGTCACACATCACGTGAGTTTGCACTGTTTCAGACATCCGCAAACCTCCGCCGCGCCATCTGGAGCATGGCAGTAGAAGGTCTTGCCGTGATGGCGCATTGCTGCAATCCGCGTGTAACGCCATACGTGTGTTCAGATGTAGCGCGAAGACGCTGAAAATGTGATTGTAGCAGCTGCATCTGACCACTTCGACCAGTAGCCTGGGCGCCTGTGGAAACAATTTTGTAGCCCTTTTGATGCCGCAAATTCCACCCATCGCAAAGGCATTCACGGAAAACCCCACAACGGCAGATGTGGCCCTGTAGGGCTTTCTTGTTGCGAGGTGACAGTCTCCAGACATCCATCAAGGTTAGAACAGGAAACATGAATAGGCTGTAGGGCTCGTGATTTCTTGTAACTAGGTGACAAGAAGGACTCTTTAATCCCAGTGGATCTGGAATGCAACGAGCTGGTAGAGTTGACGTGCTGGATCCGGTCCAGACAAGGAGCGAGGAACAGAAAAGACGTCAACGCCAATGCAGCCGGGGCAAAGACAACTGCGAGCAATCTGGTTTGCCCAACAGGAAACCTGCGTGCGGCTTGTGCGCTGCGTGTCACCTGTGTCAAGAACTTGGTCATCAATAGGAGGAGTGAGCAACTCCTCGCCGTGACGCCTGCCTCACCTCCCCGCCCCAACTCCCCCAGCATGACATCTGGTCATTATAACTGCAAAACGGCCCCATCCCCCATTTTTAAGCCGCGCGAGCTTACCTTGCAAACCTGCAGTTTTTTGAATAACCATGCCAACCTCAAAACAGCATCGCCCAATCACCTTGCTTGCAAAGACGTCAAGCTCTTAGCGCCAAACATTGTTCCAATGATGACCTGCCTGAACCGCGCCACCAATCCTCGCCTACTTGCGTGCAGCCCAGCGAGGCCAATCTTAGTGTCAGTTGTCGTGTCTCGGTTCAGGGGCCCTGAACGAGGCCTTACCGCTGCTTGGGTCAGGTTCAGGCCCTAGGTCAGCCAACGCTTTGCCGGATTCATTGCCTTGCCAGACCTCACCTTTTACTGCCTCAAATCAGGTTTTAGGTGCCAGCGCCCCTTTGTCTTCAGTCCGGTCACACCGGATCCCTTGCAGAACACCAGTGGACTTGGGCTATTGCGGGGCAGCCTTCTCCTCTCACGATTCTGTGTAGGATTCTGCCTGGCATCGAATGTCGCCAGCAATGGCGCCGTCAAGCAACCCAGCCGAGCTCCTTCGTCAAGGGGTCAGTTTCTCGCGATACCTGTTGCCCCAAAAATCTCTCCTTGATTGCGGATGAGGTGGGCTAATAATGGATGCCCTGCAGGCTGGAAACTGCCCTCCTGGCAGCCTCTCTAGATCAGGCCAGCCTCGATGGCGCATGCGTTTGGCCTTCCAGCTAACCTTGCACACTGCCCACGGTGCCCGCTCCAAAACCTTCAGCGATGGATCACTTTTGTGCTGGGTTACCTGAAAAAACTAGACACCATTCACAGCCGGCGGACCGAGCAAGGAAAGGGTTCTCGAAGCACATCCGAAGCAGCCGCAGCAGCAGGGGGAGACCCCTCACCCCCGCGAAAGCGGCGGCCAAAGCGAAAACTGAACCCGCCAGCGGCGCAGTAGCCTCCTCTGGTTCCGGATTGCGCGCGGGCCCTCGCCACCGATCAGGCAGGCCTTGTGGACTCTGAATCTTTGAGCGCAACGATCAGCTTTCTGGAGTGGGCTGCTGCCCTCTCGCTGGGTGTCACGTTCCCGCGTGCGTTTCGGTGCCTTTCTGGCTTCGATCTTTTCTTCACATCTTTGCCGCGTGGGCTCTGCCCCTGCTTCCGCTACCTTTCCCCTGCCATTTCCCTCACTTGGAGCTGTTCAATGGCAGTGGCCCCGGGTTGTCGCTTCGTGCCTGGCGCCGCTGGCTGCTTTGAATATCTCCCGCAACTGCGGTGCTTGGCCTGCTTCTAACAGCCTCTGGAAATCTCCGAATACCCACCAGAGCATGTGCCACAAGCGCCTTTAGGATTTTGTGGTTGCGTGTGATCAGCAAAAGAAGCACTACGAACTTCCCCCAGGCCGGTCTGGTCCTGAATTGGCTGCCTATCCCCCATCTGTGCCCTCTGTGCCCCTGCCGGGAAAAGTTTTTCTGGAAGGCCGTCAGGTTGCCAGGTGTACAATGCTGAAGGTTTGCTTGTGCCAGCCGTCCATTCCTCTGATGCCTCGCCCTCAGCTCCGCCCATATAGGTCCTTGGATGTGTCCTGGCTGGAACTCTCTGCCTGGCCTATTGAGCACTACCTTAAAGGGCCTCCTAGCTTTGGCTTCCGTTCCTTGAGCCAGCCAGCCAGTCCTTTTCTGGCCCGTCTTTCGAGGGTGAGCGCCCTTCTGAGTACTTTGAAGTGGGACCAGCTTGGTCTCCTCAGCCTGGGGCGGAAAATTTGTAGGCGATTGAACGCTTACAAATCCCCCGAGACCGACCTGCAGATTGGGGATAGGAGGGTGGCCAATGCCACCTTACCCCAAGGACAGCTTTTGAAATCCTTGGCGCTCCGACGTTACCGTGAAGCTGTCACTGCCTATGTGACGGACCGAAAAGATTTCTACCGTCCAGTGTCTTTCAGTGCCGATTGTGGAAGGCAAATCGTGCGCGCAGCTTGCTCCTTAGCCCTCCGTGCGCCGCTGCACCTACCGTCGCAGGGAACAGTAAGCGGCCGGTTGATGTGAGCCTCAGAGGCCCAGGAGAAGGACTCAACTTTCCAAAGAGGTCAGCACGTCGTTCAGAACAACCGAATCAAGAGCGGGAGGCTCCTTCCTCTCAGTCGACCAGGGCCGGAGGGCTTCGGCAAAAGTCAGCCTCTCGTAGACAGCAGACCGCTTTGGCCGAGCCTTGCAAAGGAACGCGCTCATTGGCCCTGCTGCACACCCTCCTAAGCTTGTGTGGAGAGAGGTTTGCGAGACCCACACATGCAGGAGACAGCGCCACTCAGCAAGCTTCCGGCAAAGCGGCGCCACCACTGAGCCCAAGCAAGCTTCGAGGCGCGGGGTAAAGGCCAAACCTCACACCAAAGAGGAAGAAAACGGAGCACGTCTGGGCTTGCAAGAGCAGCCTCCTGTCAGTGGCGCCGTCAGCCTCAGGGCAGTGGTAGGTCCTGCAAGGTGGCAGCCGCCAAAGGATGTTCCTCTTCCCGGGCTCTCTCGCCTGGTCTGGCTCGTGCCGGCTGCCGGGCCTGCAGCTTGCCTACGGCTCTACCCGTCTCATGGCTTCGCTGCACGGCCGAGCATTCCATCCTGGATGGTCTTTCGCCTGACTGCGCCCATAGCTTGGCTGGGCGCCGCTTTCCCTGGTACTAGACTTCTTGGGTTAAGCTTTTCCTCCTGGTCCTGTGCAGGAGTGACCCTCCTTCCGCGCTGCTTCGTTCCGCCCTCGCGAGGAGGTACTTGTCTGTCTGGGGCCGTTCCGTACGTGCCCAACTGTCATCGAGACTTTGACGCCAGCAGCCTTGGCTGCCCAGGTGAGGGACCATGTACGCCCCTTGCCTTTCGCCTTTGGCTTGGCTGCTCTTCGCTCTCCCTCTGTGGCAGGTCCAATGCCGGACCTTGGTCTTTTCTCCTCCCAGCTCCCATTGCTGGTTATATTTCTCAGCGTCGCCTTGCTAATGCTGCTGCGCTGTTTTCCTTCGCTCCCGCGTTGCCTCTTGATGATTCCTGTCCTTGCCATTTGCCTTTGCGCTCAAGCCGACTTATTCCCCACATCTTGTGTGCGGTTCTAATTTTTTCGATGTGCGTCGCCCGGCGCCCGCAGCGTGCTCTTCCGTCGCGCAAACATTTTGGACGCGTTGATGTGAGGTGATGAACTGCGCTCTCGCTCGAGACGTCTTCA